>JAKUCM010009494.1:0-15130 GCA_023374145.1 Lepidium sativum | reverse complement strand
TTCAAGTGACGTCAAGTTTCCTAAAGATGCAGGAAACTTTCCAGCAAGATTGTTTTTGTTAAGATAAAGAATGGCAAGCTTTGAAAGTGAACCTAGTTATGAAGGAACGTCATAACCAAGATGGTTTGTGATACACCGAATTTTAATCCTAATATTCTATTGTAAGTGCACAACAAATCGAAATACTATTTTAGGGGTCGAATCTACAAGAATCAAGTTGTTACACTATCAATTCTAAGATTAAACTAGAGCTAAGATGAAACAAATGAAGATGACAACAATTCAATAACTGAAACAATACGCATATTTAATTCAATAAACTAAAACACCAAGTTCAAGGAAATTCATCGGAAAATCAGGGAACCGCATCAGAAAACTATTCAAGAGCGGTAATTAACAATCTCGACTCAGACATAGAGGCTTAATAAATCCACTGTCGAGATATTGACTATTGTATCTAGCAACATATAAATCCTAAGTATCGTTGGTACTAGGATCCCAAACCGCATTACTAATTCGTCTTATAGGTCTACAATTTCTCTTAACATCAACTTTCGTGGTTAAGAGTCAATTGTTCATTTAGAGAGGTTCCAATACCTAACAAGCTTTTGGAGAGTTAGGCAGTATATGATCATAGGTTAGTTAACTACTCTAACCTAGGTTTTAAGATCATCTATAGATAGAGAACACATCAAAAACACATATTTGTTCCTAATTTATCAATTCCTTAACAACCCTAGAAGAACCTAAACTTGATTGGAAATCTATTCAGACATAATTGTAGAAAAGAAAACAATGGATGTCATAGAAAACATAATTCAATTGAGTATTAATAAGAAAAGTTTAGAAAAAAAAAATCGAGAGTTGTGGAGGATGAGTTCTTCTCCTCAGAGCGCATCCAAAAACGAAAAGAAAAGATAAAAAATTGCTGACCTAAAATCTCGTCTTTATGTTTTTTACAAAATAAGGAAAATAAGATCAATAAGTCGAGCACAATTCTTTGCGGAGAGATTGGATCGATCGATCAAAGAAGGTTGGTCTATCACAAAGTCGAGCGTATGTTAAGTTGTTGTGGAGGATCGTTCGATCGGGCACAAGATAAGCTGCAGTTCGGAGCAATCGATTAAGGTGTAGATCGATCAATCGTCATCCTTTACCAAAATGCCTGATTTTCTCCAAGTTGCTTATTTCCAGTCTCAGAGTGCTAAATCTTGATTTAACCTATTTTGCACCTGTAATGATTCTAAAATACCAACAAAGACTCTACAAACATGTAGATTAATGTGTTAAAAACCGATTAAAATGAGGTACATTAAACTCCCCCAGATTTAGCTTCTTGTTTGTCTTCAAGCAAAGAAATAAAATTCTGAAACAAAAATGCAGCCCAAAGAACTCATTCGTCATAAGAATCACTTTAGTAAGCCACATGAAACACATACATAACTGAACCGAGACCACCTTTTACTTTCTCCAGACTTTGCAACTATCCCAATCAAACTGTACAATCCTAGTGAGTAATTCGAATGCACCAAGAGGATATCGATCAAAGAACACATTGGTTTTTCTCAGCCTTAAGATTACCTTCTCTATGGTTCGTTTCCTATATTTTAATCTATATTGCAGCCGATTTTTCCCTACTTAGCTAGGGTATCATTTTATTTTTATCAGCCGCCCAACCAATTTCTCCCTACTTACCTAGGGTATCATTGTAATTTCTTATTGGTTGGCTCTTTAGCAACTCAAAGAATGAAAACAAGAGTAATATCATTGGAGTTTTTGGCCTACCAACGTTCCAGTGTGAGAATAAGCACGAAAGAAGCACGAGTTGGAAAAAGAAAAGGTAAGAGAAACTAATAAACCTAGGAAGGAGGATTGATCGATGATGAACACTTATTTTAACATATTTTAGGAGCCATTTTTAGTTCACTTTTCATATATATATATATATATGTTGCATTTACATTATATTTGAGTCATATTTGTACGCACATGTTACATTTGCATAGCATAAACATTGCATTTGGAGTTATTTTCCGGAAGTTTGGACTCAGATTGGAACTCAGGTGAAAAACCCAACGAGACTCGGATTAGCACTCAATGGTAACTCACCCAACGGGACTCGGATGGCATGGAACAACCTTTGACTGGCCGAGTCCACTTTATCTTTGACGGGCCGAGTCCACTTCACATTTGACGGGCCGAGTCCACTTCACTTTGACTGGCCGAGTCCACTTCATCTTTGATTGGCCGAGTCAAATTGACCTTTGACGGATCGAGTCCACTTCACCTTTGACGGGCCGAGTCCACTTCACCTTTGACGGGCTGAGTTCACTTCACCTTTGATGGGCTGAGTTTACTTCACCTTTGACTGACCGAGTCTACTTCACCTTTGACAGATTGAGTCCACTCCACATTTGACGGCCTAATGACTCGACTCGGCCCACGAAGTCGAGTCAACTATCTTTCTTAATTTTTCTTCATTTTTACTTTTTAGGTTTAACGGGGGATTAATATAAATACCCCCGTAGTGTTACAAAGACGAGGATCAAAGTCTGAACGTTGTCTTCAAAACTTTTTGAGCTTTTCATTGTTGTAATTCCAAAAAATAATTATACTTTCGTTTATTGATCTTTTAATTTAGTTTCAGTTTGTTTTTATTCTAAGTTTACTTTCTGAATTTTAATATTATGTCTTCCACCTTGGTTGTTACTTTAATTGTTTCACCCATGAAATCTGAGTAGTTAACTTAGGGTTCCTGAGGGAACAGATTAGATCAACATGGATCTTAAGGTTTTCTAAGTCGCTTAAGAGTACAATAATATTGATCTCTTTTGTTTCGATGTTATTAATGCTTGTTCCTTTCTGATAAAATGAAACATGATCTTAGATGTTTAGCTCCCGACAGGTGTGTTGAACTGTCTGATTTAACCGTCTCAAAAATCTACATTCTTAGCCTAAGGGATTAGTTGTCGAAGGTGTATATTAAGCTCGTCTAAACTGTTGCTTCACGCTAGTTAGGTTGTTAAACGCTTCTGATGATAAGATCAATTGATAGCTTTACTGAGGTTGTTTGCCACGAGAGTGGACTCAATTGTTGTAAGTTTATTGCATAGAGATCCGCTCTGTTTGAGTTTGTTAAGCAATTTAGTGATTTTAAGTGAAACGCTGGTCCATGATCTCCGCCCCTTAAAAAACTCTTTTTCTCATCTATTGCTCACACTCGAGTTTTGCTATTTACTGCACTTTGTCTCGCTATTTGCTCTTTAATGCACTTGTCACACTGTGTGCTCATTACTGCACTTTGTTCTGCCGTTTACTTTCCACTTTACTTCATTCCGTTGTTTACCTTTCATTTTTACTTTCGTTTTCCGTTGTTCAAATTGCTCACTTAGGTTGATAGATATCAAACCACTGAATTGATCTGGCTTGAATTAGAGTAGTCTATCACATTCTAATTGTTAGTTACACTCCCACTTGGATTAACACTTATTATACTACATTGACATGAGTATAATAGGATTTGAAAAACACAGTAAAATCTTGTTATTAAATTGGAGTCATTGCCAACTGGTTTTTTGTTAGCTACATTTAGAATTTTAGACTTTTGGAGATCAAGTTCTTTTTCTTCCATGTTACTCACTCAGTTCTGGTTCTATCTCAGGTGACTTTGAAACTATGCTATTCAATTTGACCTTACCACTCATGTTGACCTCACTTGTTGCATGCATTCACGCTCCAAAGGTAGTCTGAACCTTCTCAGTTTCAAAGATAGTATCGACAGACTCCCACGTCAGCTGAAAAGGCAGCGAAACTGTATCCACTATGATGTAGACAACCTCATGTCAATGGATCACCCAACGAGATCGAACACACATCATCTCCCCCAAGATATAACAGCATTGGGACCTCACCAGAGGAGGCCTCAAATGATTGGTGGTGATGCGCTTAGCACACACACTGCGACATGGGATTGTACCTCTTGCCATACCTAACAACAATTTTGAGATTAAAAGCAGTACACTTGCCATGATTCAGAGCAACAAATATCACGGGCTATCAGCTGAGGATCCCCTTGACCATCTAGATGAATTTGAAAGACTTTGTTACATGGTTAAAATCAATCGTGTCAGTGAGGATGACTTGAAACTTTGGTTGTTTCCGTTTTCATTGGGAGACAAAACACAACTCTGGGAAAAACACATACCTACATGCACAATCACTTCATGGGATCAGTGTAAGCGAGTTTTTCTAGCAAAGTACTTCTCCACGTCAAGGACTGTGAAACTCCGTAATGAAATTTCCAGCTTTGCACAAAAGAACGGCAAATCATTTTCTGAAGCATGGGAGCAGTTCAAAACGTACCAGTCTAAATGCCCTCATTATGGTTTTACCACTGAGTCTCTACTCAGGAAACTCTACCGTGGCGTTCATCCGAAGATATGTATGCTCCTTGACATAGCAAGCAATGGGAAGTTTTTCAACAAGGATGTTAAAGACGGTTAGGAGTTAGTAGAGAATTTAGGTAAAGCAGATGGTCAGTACAACAAAGAATACGATAGAACTGTGCGAGGTACAGTACACTCAAACCCTATAAGCAGAAAAGAAATCAACGCATTGAATGCAAAATTGGACATACTGCTATCGGTACATCAGAAAATAATCAACCACATGTGTCATGAAGAACTCAAGTAGGAGGAGGATGAACAGATTGAAGAACTCAGCTACGTTCGAAACCATGGTAATGAATACAAGCCCTACAACAACTACAAACAAAATCCAAACCTCTCTTACAGAATCACCAACGTTATTAACCCACAAGATCAAGTCTACCCACCATAGCAACAACACAGCCAACCCAAACCATACATCCCTAAGCAGCATTACCCCCACAGCTATCAACCAAGTCAGCCGAAGCCCCAAGATATGAACCTCCAGCCCCAACTGTTCCTCAACATACGCCATAAGTCATGGATATTCTGCAATTGATACTAAAAGGTCAAACAACAATTGCAACAGAACTCACAAAAAAATTCGCTAAAGTACACTCAAAAATTGATGCATCACATCATGACCTCAATTCTAAGTTCGAAACACTTAATTCACGACTAAAGTTTGTTGAGATTCAGCAAGCCTTTTTTCAACGATGAAAACTAGCGGGCAACTCCCAGGTAAAGTAGTTCAGAATCCAAATGAGTACTACGCTAATTCAATTACCTTCAGAATTGGACGTGAGTTATTAATTCGCGCATAGCGTAGAAAAGATACTGAGGACAATATAGATCAAAAGGGGGAGGATGACCTCATCAATGATAAGGCTGAACAATTCAATTCAGAAATCCAACTCGACCCTCAGTGCCAGTTAACCACAACCGAGTAAATTTCACCATAGTTAGCGGAAAATGTCACTCCTGAAATCCAACTCGAGCCAAATACTCAAGTGACACCATCTGAACCTCAAAAATAGTCAGCACCGCTAGAAATAGTTAAACTGTTTGTTCTCCCTCCTTATAAACCACAGTTACATTTCCCACAAAGATTCAAAAAGGAGGTCGCTGAGAAGTACAAAGCCCTTTTTGACAGGAAAATTCAAGGCATTGAGCTCAACTATCAAAGGTCAAATGATCTCAATTCAAGAACTGAACGCTTTGGTTGATGAGTTATTAGAGGAATTAACTGCAGAAGATCACCTACAAGTCGCCTTGACTAAGTCAACTACAGATGGATATTTGAGTATGGAAGCTGAATGAAATAGGAAACTTCTTGACGCTCACAACCCGGTAAGGAGTGTTGTGGTGATTGAAAACCGAGTGCTGAAGTTAAACCAGTATGCCACAATTTGACAATAACTGCGTCAGATTCGAGTCATGGACTCGAGTTGAATTTACTCCAGTGCACCACATCAACTGCTGCTGACAAGTGGTTTGAGCTGAAGGCTCCCAAAGTGGAACTGAAACCATTCCTAGAAGGCTAATGTACGCTTTCTTGGGTTCTAACTGCACTTATCGTGTCATTGTGAATGATTCTTTAAGTAGTGATGAGTTGAGCATGGTGTTAAATGAATTAAAAAGGTATAGGAGGGCCTTAGGTTATTCTCTAGCTGACATTAGAGGTATATTACCTAGTCTTTGCACTCATAGAATTCATCTTGAAAACGAATCACATTCAACCATTGAGCCTCAAAGAAGGTTGAATCCAAAATCTAAAAGAAGTGATTAAAAAAGAAATTCTTTAGTTACTAGATGCTGATATTATCTATCCAATTTCTAACAGTAAGGGGGTTTCGCAT
Source organism: Lepidium sativum (assembly GCA_023374145.1). Classification (NCBI taxonomy): domain Eukaryota; kingdom Viridiplantae; phylum Streptophyta; class Magnoliopsida; order Brassicales; family Brassicaceae; genus Lepidium; species Lepidium sativum. The sequence goes on along the minus strand of JAKUCM010009494.1, from coordinate 8,844 downwards.
GTTCATTGCGTCTCTAAAAAGGGAGGAATCGTTGTGGTTAAAAATGAAAAGAATTAACTAATTCGCGCTAGAACTATCACTGGCCATAGGATATGCATTGATTATAGGAAGTTATATTCATCATCTAGGAAAGATCATTTCCCACTTTCATTCATTGATCAAAAGGTAGAACGGTTAGCTAAGCACAAATACTACTGCATCTTAGATGAATATAGTGGATTCTGTCAAATCCCTATACACCATGATGACCAAGAAAAAAATCACTTTCACTTGCCCATATGGAACATTTGCATATAGAAAAATGTCATTTGGTTTGTGCAATACACCTGCTACTTTTCAACACTGCATGACTTCTATTTTTTCAGATTTGTTCGAGGAGATGATTGAGGTTTTCATGGACAACTTATCTGACTATGGCTCTTCATTCTCCTCTTGTTTGTCAAATCTGTGCAGGGTACATAGCAGGTGTGTGGAAACTGACCTGGTGCTGAACTGGGAGAAGTGTAATTTCATGGTTAGGGGATGAATTGTTTTGGGGCACAAGATATCAGAAAAGGGTATTGAAGTTGATAAGCCAAGATCGAGGTCATGGTTCAGCTGCAGCCTCCCACTGACACGCTTACTATGCAAGGAAGTTGGGTTTGACTTTAACTCGGACTATCTTGAGGTGTTTTTAAAAATCAAAGAAGCTTTGGTGTCCGCCCCAATAGTCCAGGATCGAGACTGGACTCTACCGTTCAAGATTATGTGTGATGCAAGTGATTATGCAGTGGGAGCAGTTCTGGGTCAGAAGAAAAACAAGAAGATGAACGTAATCTATTTCGCCAGCAGGACACTTGACGAAGCTCAAGTCAAGTATGGGACTACTGAAAAAGAGCTCCTAGTTATGGTATTTGCTTTTGAGAAATTCAGATCTTACCTTGTTGGTTCCAAAGTGATTGTGCATACAAATCACACATGCTTGAAATATCTGATCAAAAAGAAGGATGCTAAGCCAAGGTTACTAAGGTGGATATTGCTACTACAAGAGTTTGACATGGAAGTATTGGACAAACCTGAAGTGGAGAATGGGGTAGCCGATCACCTATCACGAATGATGATAAAGGACTTGATCCAAATAGATGACTCCATGTTAGAAGAGCAACTCATGACGTTCAAAGGAGTGACCACTTGAGTAGAACCTCACTCGGATGCCAAACTCGAGTCACAAGTACACACCTGCACCCTGAAACTGTTAGAAAATTTTCACCAGATCAGCGGTAAGCTCGCTGGAGCTACTCTACCTTGGTATGCAGACTTGGTTAATTACCTGGTTGTTAATGAAGTGCCAAAAAGTTTGGATTCCTATCAGAGAAAGACATTTTTCAGAGATGTGAATCACTACTTTTGGGACGAGCCATATTTATACAAAAAGGGATCTGATGGATTATTTAGAAGATGTATTGCAGAAGAAGAAGTTCAGGGTATCCTTGAGCATTGTTATGGTTCAATGTACGGTGGTCATTTTGCCACATTCAAGACAGTTCAAACAATTCTCCAATCAGGTTTATGGTGGCCGACTATGTTCAGAGACGCTCAATCATTTATCTCTAAGTGTGATACATGTCAAAGAATGGGTAACATCAGCAAGAGAAATGAGATGCAACAAATGACTCTAAAATAGTACTCAAACTTTTCAAGAGCATCATATTTCCAAGGTTTAGGGTTCCAAGAGTCGTAATAAGTGACGGCGGTACTCACTTTATCAAAAAGTGTTCGAGGGCTTATTGAAAAAGCATGGGGTTAAGCACAAGGTAGCAACTCCGTATCACCCTCAAACAAGCGGACAAATGGAAGTATCAAACAAACATATAAAAACCATTTTAGCCAGAGTAGTGGGAATGTCAAAACAAGACTGGACAATCAAGTTAGATGATACATTGTGGGCGTACAAAACAACATTCAAAACTCCAATTTGATGGACTCCATTTGAGTTGCTTTATGGAAAGTCATGTCACTTACTAGTTGAAGTAGAGTACAAGGCACTGTGGGCAACTAAGTTCTTAAATTTTGACCTCAAGAACACTCAAGAGAAAAGACTTATGGATTTGCATGAGTTAGAGGAGGCCATACTTGAAGCCTACCAGAGCTCAAAAATTTACAAGGAAAGGACTAAGGCATTTCACGACAAGAAGATTGCGCCCAAACAGATCCCAACTAGTGATCAAGTACTACTATTCAACTCGAGACTTAAATTGTTCCCTGGAAAGCTGAAGTCGAGATGGTCTAGTCCATTTCAATTGAGGGAAATTCTACCATATGGAGCTGTAATTCTAATAAACAAAGATGGTGAAGATTTTACAGTGAACGATCAGATAGTTAAGCCCTACTTGGCTAACGAAACGAAACCCGAGGGAACTTTGATTCTTCTCGATGAACCACCTCGTCTCAAATGAGTGTGAAGAGTCAAACTCGAGACTTTAAACAAGCGCACTTTGTTTGGTGGCAATCCCATGATATCCTTTGTAAATATTTTAGATTGTGTTTTTAACAATTTTCTTGTTTTGTAGGTTTTTATTTTATCTTCCAAGAAGCTAGTAGACTCGACCTCTCCCGCCACTCGAGCTCCGCTCCTCACGCCGTGACCCCACTCAAGTTCCCACAGCAACAACACCACTCCACTCGTCACGTCCCCGAGCCGCATCTCGCCACTTGAATCCCCACCACTCGAGCTCCGCTCGTCACACTGTGACCCCACTCGAGTTCCCACAACGCCAAAACCTCTCCTAGCGACTCGAGCTCTAACTCGTCCGCGACTCTCACTCGACTGACAATCCCACTGGATGAAAACTCTCCTTGTAAGGTAAATGACTCCAAATCTCATTGTATATACATTTACATTAATTAGTCTATGATTTTATTTCCTACTTTGATTACATTGGGGACTGTGCTGTTTAAGTTTGGGGGAGAGTCCTAAATGTTATTAACATATTTTCTATGTTTCTTAAATTAATTTTCTACATAAATCATGCATCTCACTTAAGGCATAAAAATCCATAAAAATATGAAAAAATCTGAAAATGCATCCTTCAAAAACAGAGTGTTCATGTAGTTGCACTACATTCATATAGGATTGAGTCTAGAATTTTGGGAATGATTTTGTTAATTATAGACATTCTTGCTAGGTTGATTGGCTAGTAACCATAGCGAACTCTTGGACTTGCGACTCTTCCCTTTCGAAACATATTTGGTAGATCGTTCGCCTTTAAAACTTGTGCTTATGTTGTGTCTTGAAAGGACCTTGTTTGTTTCTTCTTAAATTGAATTTAATTTGAAACAATAGAACAAAAAATATGGATACTCTTCCTATAACTCAACTCACACAAATGAGGTCTAAGGTGAACGGGGAATATGCGTAAACCCGTACTTTCTTGTGTTCATTGATAAAAACAAAATGATATCGCCCAAGGTGAACATGGACTGTGCATAAATTCGTACCTTTTCGTGTTCGTTGAGAAAGGTAAGATATTGATGCCTAAGGTGAATCAGGGTTGTGTGTAAACCCGTACTTCTTTGCGTTCATTGATAAAGCTGGAGCAAAAATCCTAAGTTTGAGCAAAAACTAAATCTAAACAAGAAATGATAAATGTGCTAAAGCAATTAAGTCTCACTAAGCTCTTGGAAGTTGTATCAATAAAACTATGATCAATAACTCCTCTTGACACCTGCACCTTTGAAAATAGAAATCAAATTTGTGTTTCTTAGAGTCTATCTAAGTACTAGGGATATTTGTTTAGGATGCTAAGCCTTGAAGATAATATATTGTGTTTTTTAAAATGGAATAGGGTTCACTTGTTGATTACAATTTTTTTGGCCTGGTAGGTTGTTTGTCTGAAGCGAGATGTTCCTTTTGTCAGCAACCTCTCTTATTTCTTAGCTCTATGCATTTGCTTGATGGCAAGCAAAGTCTAAGTTTGGGGGAGTTGATGTTTTTAACAAATTTTAGGAGCCATTTTTAGTTCATTTTTCATACATATATGTTGCATTTACATCATATTCGAGTCATATGTACTTTGTACGCGCATGTTACATTTGCATACCATACACATGACACTCAATGGTAACACACCCAACGAGACTTGGATTAGCACTCAACGGTAACTCACCCAATGGAACTCGGATGGCGTGTGGAACCACCTTTGACAGGCCGAGTCCACTTCACCTTTGACGGACCGAGTCCACCTCACCTTTGATTGGACGAGTCCACTTCACCTTTGACGGGCCGAGTCCACTTCACATTTGACGGGCCGAGTCCACTTCACCTTTGACAGGCTGAGTCCACTACACCTTTGACAGCCCAATGACTCGACTCGGCCCACAAAGTCGAGTCAACTATTAGTATAAATAACCTCGTAGTGTTACAAAGACGAGGATCGAAGTCTGAACGTTGTCTTCAAAACCTTTTGAGCTTTTCATTGTTGTAATTTTAGAACAAGAATTCTACTTTTGTTTCACCCATGAAATCTGAGTAGTTAACTTAGGGTTTATGAGAGAACGAATTAGACCAGCATAGATCTTAAGGTTTTCTAAGTCGCTTAAGAGTAGAATAATATTGATTTCATTTGTTTAGGTGTTATTAATGCTTATTCCTTTATGATCAATTGAAACATGATCTTGGACGTTTAACTCCCGACAGGTGTGGTGAATTATCTGATTTAACCGTCTCAAAAATCTACATTCTTAGCCTAAGGGATTAGTTGTCTAAGGTGTTTATTAGGCTCGTTTAAATTGTTGCTTCACGCTAGTTGGGTTGTTAAACGCTTATAATGATAAGGTCAGTTGATAGCTTTACTAATGTTGTTTGCCACGGTAGTGGACTCAATAGTTGTAAGTTTATTGCCTATAAATCCGCTTTGTTTGAGTTTGTTAAGCGATTTAGTGATTTTTAGTGAAACACTGGTCCATGATCTCCGCCCCTTAAGAAACCCTTTTTCTCATCTTTTGCTCACACTCGACTTTTGCTTTTTACTGCATTTTGTCACGCTATTTGCTCTTTAATACACTTGTCATGTTGTGTGCTCTTTACTGCACTTTGTTCTGCCATTTACTTTCCACTTCACTTCGTTCAGTTGTTTACTTTTCATTTTTACTTTCGTTTCCCGTTGTTTAAATTGCTCACTTATGTTGGTAGATAACAAACCACTGAATTGATCTGGCTTGAATTAGAGTAGTATATCACATTATAATTGCTAGTTACACTCCCACTTGGATTAACACTTATTATACTACATCGACATCGATATAATAGGATTTGAAAAACGGAGTAAATTCTAGTTATCAATCGATCTGATGAAGGATCGGTGGATCTGTTGAATGATCGATCGATCGAGAGTCAGCTCGTGCGCAATGTGTTGTTGACCAGGCAATGGATCGAACTCGATCCATGAGGTCGGTCGTGAGATCGTGCATACATCTTGTTGATCATTGCAGAACGATCGATCCAAAGTTGGATCGATTGATCAAAGCTGATGTGGGGGTTGATCGAGCGATTGTACTCTCCCACTCGATCCCTAGATCATGTACACATCAACTTGACCGATTGATCTATGGATGGATAGATCAATCGCTTTCCTTCAACTCAAATTTCTCACCCGAAACACATTAAAAGCGAAAACAAGAGAAAGGTGAACTTAAAAACAGAGGAAGGCGAGAAAACATACATGTGGGTTACCTCCCACTTGCTTAAAGTCGTTAGCTTGACTTGAAGTTCTCTGAGTTAAGAGGAGGAGTAGCCAAAGGAATCAGACTCTCTTTGACTATATCGATATCGGGGAAGTATGGTTTCAGACGTTGTCCGTTGACCATGAACTTGCCTCCCTTAGTCTCCAGCAACACCACAACTCTGTAAGGTCGTACTTCCTTGATAGTGAAAGGACGAGACCACCTTGAACTAAGCTTTCCGGGAAAGAGCTTCAAACGAGAGTTAAACAAAAGAACTTATTATTAACTACAAAGTTTTTATTAAAGATACTTTTACGCTTGAACACCCTGCAAAGATTAGAAAAACAACCGGCAAAAGAGGACCCATATATTGAAAAATCATCTTAAAAAATTCCATGATTTCTTCGATCATATTAGTAAAAATGGACATCATGCAACATTGAAAGGTTGTTGGAGCATTACACAGTCCAAACGGCATTGTGCGATTAACAAATGTGTCGTACATACATGTAAAGGTCGATTCTCCAGATTGTTCAGATTTATTAAGATTTAAAAGAAACCTGAATAAGCATCTAACATGCAGTAGTAAGAATGGTTAGCCAATCTTTCAAGCATATGATCCATAAACGACATAAGGAAATGGTCTTTTTTAGTTTGGAAATTCAAATTCCTGAATTCGATACATATCCTATGTTCTGTAATAGTCCTAGTTGGTATCAAATCATTATTATCATTCTTAACTATAGTCACACCTCCCTTCTTAGGAACAACATGCACCTGACTAACCAAGTTACTATCAGATATAGGGAATATTATTCATACTTTCAACAGTTTCATGATCTCTTTCTTAACAATGTCCTTAAGGTTATGGTTCAATCGCCTCTGGTTCTCTATGGATATTTTAGACTCATCAACGAGATGTATCCTATGCATATAAAGATCAGGAGAGATTCTAGGGTTATCATCTAATGAATATTCTATGACCTTACGATATTTGCAAAGTTCGCATAAAAGTAAGGTTGTCTTAACGTTGTTCAGTTTAGCATTGATAATTACCATGTAAGTTGAGTTTGGCCCTAGTACAACGTACCTTAGCCCTACTGGAAGTGTTTTGAGTTTGATTTTTTGGAGCTTTGACTTCACTTCATGGATCGTCAAAAGGGACATAAATTGATGGTTTGAGCGCATCCAAAGCAATGTAGGCAACCATTTGCTCCATTCTCTTGCTTAAATCAAGCATCGTAGCATAATCCCTCGTTTTTTCACTCCAAAATCCGAATTATGTTTTAACCATAGTGAAACTCTGTCTAGGGGATCATCAGAAAGGATCTCGTCAGTTACTTCTTTTGTGATTTCTTATGAAGTGTCTACCACAAAGGTCATGCCATTCAACATAGACTTCTTCAACATCTTATCCATCTCAAAATGCATAACGACATCACCCAAATGAAGATTAATTATCCCATTCTTCACATCGATCATTGCTCTGACTGTCTTTAGAAATGGTTTGCCTAAAATCAAAAGATCTTTCGGTCCCTCATCCAGTTTTAAGACTACAAAATCCGTTGGCACTTATGCGTTCCCTATCTTGACGTGTAAATCTTCTAGGATTCCTACCGAGAGTTTGACTGAACAATCTGCGAAAATCAATGAAATGCTAGTCTTCACGAATTTTGTATACCCCAAACGAAACTTGAACCGAGATCTCAAAGGGATCGAGCAAAAACTAGCAAACTAATCTGAATTGATAACACAAATCGCCCATAAACCTCTTCCTTTTTTGGCACCTTGTTCTTAAGTACTACACTACAGTCTTGGATAATTTTCATCACCTTTTCCTCACCTGTAAAATTCCTGGTGACTAGGCATTTGACAAAGCTTTAAAAAGAGGGTATCATCTGCAAAGCATCAACAAACGGTAATGTTACTGACAAATCAACAAGCATCTCCTTACACTTAGCGATTTCCAAGTCTTTTTGAGACTTCTTTGGTGGAACAAGGTATGGGAGTGTAGGTATATATGCTTTCTCTAATACCATTATCTTCCTCTGACTCGAACTCACTACGCTCCTTTGGCTCTGTTCTTGTGTTGTCTCTTGTGCAGCCTTAGGCGTTGGATCGACTTCATCCTTACATGCCCTATTTTCCTCATCATCGTCAAGATTTATAACCAATTTCTCAACCGCTAGTTTCCTCATAACCTGCTCAAGTTTCCTACGACTTCTTAGTGTGATAATGTTGCACTCCTGGTAGCCTTCAATATAAGCATAAGGAGGGTCAGACTTTTGCACCTGCACAATGGCATAATCGTATTTAGTGCTTAGCTCGTCGTACATCTTATCAACTCGTGCATTAATCTTGATGGTGGCATGATGTTGTCCCTGAATAAGCTATTGTAACATCTTCTTAAAGTCATGCTAACTAAGGGCGCACTCGAGGTCGACGCAGATTCTAGAGGCTCCAGAATAGCTTCAAATACAATATCACACTGGTGCACAGTTCTCTTCTTAACTCTGCTCGCTGTATTTTAACCGATAACTATCAAACTATCAGTTAACTTAACTGCTATATACTAACCTAAGCTCCCAAGACAATTACCACCATTTTTAAGCCCAAGATACTAATTTAAGTCACCATCATTAACCAATAACTATTATTTTATTTGATAACTATCCAATTATCAGTTAACCTATTAGTTATCCATTAATTTAAACTCCCAATATACTTATCATCATTATTTAAGCCATTTAAGCCATCATCATTAATTGATAAGTATTATTTATTAGCATGTAATATATTAGTTAACGGATCAAATAAGTGTTGAGTGTTAATCAAGACTCAACTAAACCTCTAAAAACTCTCATTCACAATAATGGCCGCATTATCGTCAGCTTCAAGTGGAATTTGTGAGGGTATGCCAACCTCTTCTCGACTTTTATTTTGTAATTTTGTAAATTATCACCAACAACCAGAGCTAAGGTTGCAAATTAGCTTTAAACACCCACAAATACGATGAAGATGACTGATAACTAATAGTTTAATCGATAATTATTATTGTATCTGATAACTATCCAATTATCAGTTAACTTAATTGTGATCTACCAACCTAAGCTTCCAAGACAATTACCACCATTATTTAAGTCC
>JAKUCM010009493.1:0-12279 GCA_023374145.1 Lepidium sativum | reverse complement strand
GAGAGAGAGAGAGCCAACGAGAGTTGATGGTAGGTTATATTGTGGGTAATTGAACTTAAACGATAAAGCCCATTTGTAATCTGAACCCAACGAGAGTTAAGACTTTCAGGTTATTAGTAAAGGGGTAGATTCAACGAGAGTTGGTTTACCTTTATTTATATTCAAGCTGAGAATAAGATTAGATTAGTTCCTGAATAGTTTCCCTGACAAGAATTCTAACACCCGAATGAATGCCCGACATCCGATTACTTTAATTATTTGATTACAATCACATTTAAGTTGTTAGAATTCACTTCCTTCATTTGATTGATATAACTTGTGATTCAATAGAAATTGAGAGTGTAACTTGGTTCTTCGTTGATTTGATCCCTAAATACTATTTCGTTTGCTGTGCACTTGCAGTAGGATATAGGGTTAAAACTCACAATATCAATAACTCTGGAGCTATTATCTCGCAGCCACAACTCAAAGGACCCAATTACGATGTGTGGGCTTTTAATATCCGATTGACTTTGCGAGCACTAAAGAAGTTTAGTTTTGCTGATGGAAGTACACCTCAACCAGCTGAAGACTCTAATGATTTAGAAGACTGTTGGGCTAATAACGCCATGGTTGTCTCGTGGATCAAGTTGACTATGGTTCTAAAAATCAACAGTTCTCTATCTCATCACGAAATTGCTCATGAGTTATGACCACATGTTCAGAAACCTTTCTCTGTTAAGAACGAAAAGATAATGCAATGTTTGAAGGCTGAGCTTGCTAAATGTAAACAAAGAGAGATATCAGTTGAAACATACTTTGGGAAACTCTCAAAGATGTGGACCACTCTTGGTGATTTTCAGCGCGCAAGAACTGTGGAGGAGATAACTAAAGAGTGTGAGAAGAATAAACTTCATCAGTTTTTGATGGGTTTAGATGAATCACAGTTTTTGGCTGTGAAGTCTACTCTCTTTTCTCGTGATCCGTTAACTTTGATTGATGAAGCTTACCAAGTTGTACTTGAAGATGAAGACACTCGACGCAATGTCAGACACGTTGAGAAACAAGTTGACAATGTAAGTTTTGCTGTTCAATCGCATGTGAGATCACGTCCCTTGAACACACTAAATGATCCTTCTTTGATATGTACACACTGTGGTCGGAATGGCCATTTGGCTGAAAATTGTTTCTGAAAAATCAAATTGTCTGAATGGTGGCCAAAGTCGAGTAAACTTCTGCTATCAGATTCTCGACCTCCGACACCAGCTTCTAGACCAGCTAAGGCGAATCTTGATGTGGTTACTCCGTTAGCTATAACCTCTTTGTATTTCAAGACTTCCGCATGTTCTTCCTCTGCTGCATTTACAGATTCAGATCTATGGTTATTAATGGTTTAAGTGATCATCAGTGGAAAACTTTGGTGAATATGCTGAATGAGAGAAAAGTACCCACCTCTGATCGTTTTACTGGTAATTTTTTTATTGAATCATGGATTGTTGATTCAGGTGCAACAAATCATATGACTGGTTCACTCAACTGTTTGGTGGATGTTTGTAACATGTCTCCTATGCTTATAAAATTACTTGATGGATGAATTACAAGAACTACTAAGAGTAGCAGTGTGACACTTGGCACACATCTCCATTTGTCTAATGTGTTTTTTTTTGTGTGAATAGATTGGATTACCGTTTAATCTCGTGTTCAAAATTATCGAGAGAGAGTGGTTTTATGTTTCATATTACTGATAAGGTTTGTGTGATGCATGACCACATCACACTTATGCTGATAGGCATGGCTGAGCAAATTAATGGCTTATATTTCTTTCTAGGAGTCACAAATGCTTTATGGATGCAAACGTGCTTTGTGGTTATATATTTTAATTGATAAATCTGAAACCTCATGTCTCTTGTGTGATTTTATATCGATGGTTCAACGTTAGTTTGACAAGAAAATTAAGTGTATCAGAAGTGATAATGGTTATGAGTTCGTTAAGTTAACATCGTTTTTTCGTGAGAAGACATTCTTCATGAGACATCTTGTGTCGGAACACCACAACAAAACAGGCGAGTTGAGCGTAAGCATCACCACATCTTGAATGTCGCTCGATCACTTTGGTTCCAAGCTCAGTTTCCAATTGAGTTTTGGGGTTATTGTGTCCTCAATGTTGCATATCTGATAAACCATACACCAACAACAATTCTAAAGGATAAAACTCCTTTTGAAATATTCTATGAGAAGCCACCATCACTAGAAAAACTTTGGATCTTTGTGTGTCTTTGTTATGTCCATATTCAGAAACACCACGATGATAAATTTGCCACTCACAACAAGAAATCGTTTTTTTTGGGTTACCCTCGCTGTAAGAAGGGTTGGCATGTGTAGAATATTGAAACATGTACAATTTCTTTCTCACATGATGTACTCTTTGTCGAGACTAAATTTCCATATATAGATACTTCTGACACGTCTTCTCCTTCTTCGAAGAAGAACATCACGTCTTCAAGTGTGGTTCTTGAAGAAATTGATGCCAATCATTTGTTTTCTGCTGCTACGGAGCAGAGTGTTCCTACAACATTAATTCTATCACCAGCTGTTCCTTTGGCAACACCAACTCCACCTGATTTACCTTTGAATACTGAAACTGATCTTGTTGATACCATTGTACCAGACTCATCACCTGAACCTATGTCACTGAATCTTGACATAGCTTCAACACCAACATATGCTAATAGCAAACCAGAAAAGACACTTGAACTTGATTATACTTTATATGATACTAAAGCCATCATATCATAACTTTCTAATTCTCAATAAGATGAGCAACAACTTGGCCGTGGTTGTAGACGAAAGATACCTTCTACAAAACAGCAAGATTATGTCACCACTACTACTCACTTAGAATTCGATGGTGTTTTTACAGATTCTACGTGGTATCCTATATATGATTATGTGGACTGTTCTCAATTCTCTCCACAACATCAAGCTTTCCTTGCAACCATTACCATGGGAACTATCCCACATACATATCTAGAAGCCTTTGAAGATAAAAATTGGTGTGAGGCTGTTGGTGGTGAGATAAATGCTTTTGAAGAAGTAGGAACTTGGACTGTACAAGAATTATCACCGGATAAAACAAATTTGGGTTGAAAATGGGTTTTCACGCTATGGTATCAGTCTGATGGCACTTTAGAATGGTACAAGGCGAAACTAGTTGTACTCGACGATACACAAAGTGAAGACATTGACTATACGGATACGTTTGCACCTATGTGCAAAGTTGTGACAATGAGGTCTTTTTTAGAGGTTGTTGTGGCAAATGATTAGGAAGTTCACCAAATGGACGTTCACAACATGTTCCTCCATGGTGATCTAGATGAGGAAGTTTACATTAAATTTCCTCCATGTTTCAGAACATGAGAAAAGAACATGGTTTGTTGGTTGCATAAACCACTCTATGGTTTACGACAAGCTCCTCGCTTCAGTATTCTAAGTTGAAGGCTACTAAGGTTGATTATGGTTTTGAGCAAAATTATGTCGAGTACTCTCTGTTTGTGTATGTGAAAGGTGAAAATTGTTTACATATTCTTGTTTATGTTGACGATCTTAATATTATAGGTACTACGGTGGCTCTCATTACACATTTCAAGGCGCATTTAAGCTCATGTTTTAGAATGAAGGAATCTCAGCATTCTAAAGTATTTCTTGGGTATTAAAGTGGCTCATTATCCCTCGGGTATGTATCTCTCTCAACGCAAATATGCCTTGGATATTATCTCTGAAACTGGGATGCTAAATTCACGTCCAGTCTCACACCCCGTTGAACAAACTCATATTCATGCTCTTGCAGCCGGCACACCTTTAGCTAATCCTTCACAATATCGCTGGTTAGTAAGTCGCTTGATTGATCCTTGTTTGAGTTATCCTATGCGATACATGTTTTGTCTTAGTTTATGAATACACCAAAAGTCGAACACTGAAATGCAGCCACATGCGTCATACATTATCTTAAATCAAATCTGAGTCAAGGTATCTTGTTGTGTGCTAATATGCAATTGACATAAAATGCTTGATATGATGCAAATTAGGTTGCTTGTCCTATGTCTCGTAGGTTCCTTACGAGATGGTTTATACAACTGGGTGGTTTTCCGGTTTCGTGGAAAACACGTAAACAACATGTTGTCTCTCGCTCTTCGGCTGAAGTTGAATATCGGGATTCTGACATTGTCAGTGAGGTTCTCTGGCTGCATTCTCTTCTTCAAATTCTTGGAGTTGATTGCTCACAAGTGGTCGCTCTCCATTGTGATAGTATGTTTGCAATCTATCTTAGTGCTAATCCTGTGTTCCACAAACGCACAAAACACATTGGCTCTAATTGTCATTTTATCCGATATGAAATTGTCGGCAAGTTAATCCTTCCTCAACATGTTGACACGAAAGGAATTTGAAGGCTTTATTGGCAAATTGGGTATTTGTTCTCTTCACACTACAACTTAAGAGGGGATAATGGGATATATGTAAAACGATTGTACATTGTTATAAGGTTATGTACTTATTAGTCATTTACTTACTCTGTATTTAGGTTAAGTGCCATGTATACAAGGCTAAGCCAAACTAAACGTATGGAATAAGAAATTCTCTTTACAAACTTGATTTCTTGATATAGACGTAAGCGGAAGGAGCCACGTCTATCTAAAACCGTGACGAAATTGTTTGGTTCGGTTGGCCTCCCATTGTCTCGTTTCTTCATATGATAATATCTTCTCCTTACTAAATTCTCGTTTCCATTCAAGTACATGTGTAGGCTTGTTAGTATCATTTATTTGACAAGTTCTCTTTTCCTTTACTTGTTGTTTCTTATTCTATATTGTATGTCTCCATGCTGTATCACTTCCCCATTTCAGTAAAAAACTTGATTGACAATCCTAAAAGTAACAAACTTATGATGAATTGTTTTTGTTAACATTCAGATCATTAAGCTCTAATTTATATGTTAAAATACACACTCTAAATTCTATTTTAATTTACTAGTGTAGCGGAGACGAATCAAACTTTAGCGCACTGAATCATTAGCTAGATCATCAGACTGAGAATAGTATGAGTTTTTTGACATATATATATATTTGTATATCATAAAATTTTTCTTAAATTATTTTTTCATATATATAGTTTGGTATTCTTAAAGTTTATATATAAAACGTTTTTCCATATAATATATTATATTTTTAAAATTTTGTTTATGTATAAATTTTGTTTCTATTCTTAAATTTCTTATATATATAAAACTTTTTTCATGTTTTAAAAAATTGCTCCGTAAAAAAAGAGCGATTCTGGAACGGTTACAACCACTTTTTTTTCCTTCAATATATGTTCAAGTTTTTTTCCGGCAATTATGATAGTTACCAGCGATTTTCTCTTAGAGATAACTACCTCTCCACATGTACTATATATAAATGAGTAATTCTACTGAAATCGTATTATCTATTAAAATTGGGTCCTAAACAACACATGTGTATTTTAACGGCTATCCAATATTTTTAGTGTGTTCGAACTTCCTCCATCTAATTATATTTTATATGTATTTCTGTAATGCTTAACTCTTATAATTTAATAAAAGCAGTTTGAGTGACAAAAAACAACACTAGTATATGTATATTAAAACAAGAATTTTTTGTCGATTGAGTAGAAAAAATAAGAAACTCTTCTCTTTTTTTTTTCTGTAAAAAAAATAGAAGAACACAGACAAAATTATGGATTTCTTCCAATTTATAGTGGGGAATGAGTTATAAACCATAACAAAAAAACTATGTCTCAAAAACGATAAAAAGATCACAAACTTACCAAAAAAAAAAGAATCACAGATCACATATTTAAACATGATTTTCCAAAGCAATAACATAAGCAAAGGTTTTCTTTACACCATCCCAAGGGATAACTCTTACTAATGCAATACCTATGACATGTTTGAGCTTTATGGTGTTTCTTTTTTCTTTGTGCTTCATTTCGTTGAGGGTGAGGGCACATCCAAGGTGCCACCTTGATCATTACCTTTCCTCCATACTCATCTTGGTTTGCTCGTACAATAAATCCTAATACATAAAACTTTTAAATGCATATTTTGTTTTTCCTAATTTGCTATTTTAGTTTTTTACTCATTACTCAACTCCCTCTCCGTTTAGTGATTTAGATGATTTAGCTAATAAACTCTAATCATAAGGTTTCGACACATTCTCACAGAAAATAGAAAATTAAACAATTATTTTTTTAAAAATGAGTTTTGGATCAGTCCTTATTATTTTCGTTATTAACAAACACATCTTATCTTTCGAAGATTGAAACAGTCCTTTTCCAATAAAAAAATATTATTAAAAATTTACTTATTTCACTTGTGTTTTAAATATGCAAAGTTTGAAAAATGGTAAATTTATGGATTCATTTAAACAAGAAAACATAAGTATGAATTCAAATCACATAAAAATTAGATTGAAGTGTTAGTTAGATTCACACACATGTCATGATGAACATAAGCATTATCAAATGAATATTGAAACAACCAAAATTATTATTTTTGGCCATTTTTCTTTCTTTTTCTTTGGATCTCTCCTCTCTCTCTCTTTCTCTGTCTCTCTTTAATTTAGTTATGACAAAACTTCTTTACTAAATCCCCATTTAAAAGCTTTGTTCAAAGACATTTGTTTTCTAAAAAAAGATAATAGGTATACTAAAAAGAATGCCACTAAAACTTGTTCGAAACTACACAAAAGTAAAATCAGAGTTCAGTTTTATGGAGGCTCTCAACAACTTTGCTAATTTTAGTTAACAATCATTTCGTTTTATTTCTTTTCACAATATATAATCTTCGAGATTTTTTATTTTTTGACAACGGCATGAGAAAGAACATAGGAAACCAAAAATGCTGATCACCGATCATAAAGGGATTCCCTGGCCCGCCTACCTAAGGCATCCGCTTTATGGTTGACAGACCTTGGTATGACTGACAAAGAGAATACCGCGAAGGTTGAGCAGACTCACGCAAACACCCCCTGGTATAGGCTAAAAGCAGGCCAGTCTTCAGGTTGATCAAAAATCTTCACCACTGTCTCGCAATCTGTCGAAACCTCCACTTCGGAGACATTAAGAGACACCAAGGATTCCATCGCCCATAACACCGCTTCCACCTCCGCATGTGTGGCAGAAAGACTCCTTGACATGCCTTTGGCTCCCATTTGTTCTCCATCCACTGAATCTGAGAAGCAGTACCAACCTAAATCAGAATACCGGTCGGTGTCCTTCCAGGACGCATCCACAAAAACATTTAAAGCCTGTGAACTGCATATTAGCTGTGGTAGGGAAAACTTGTAGTGATTTTCTGACAGTATTCCTGAATGGATATTTACCACGACCAGTGGAATCCCCTAAGTTTGCCATTGACCATTCTATCTGATCATCAATAGCAATACTCAACACTCTTTGTGGGTCCATAGCTCTACCAGCAAAACAAAAAGCATTCCTCGCTTTCAAGATCTGCCACAAAATCCAAGGGAATATTTGCCAATCTATCTTAACCTGCATTATCAGAAACAGATAATACAAGTTATACCAAATCGACGCACCAGGAAAAACACCTGGCCTCGATGGAATGCAAGATAATGCCTGGACCCGAAGGGCTGGTGGACATAGAAATAGAGCGTGATTAACAGACTCTTGTGCGTCATCACACTGGGCACATCTCATATCACAATTAATCCCTCTCTTGGCAATATTGGTACTAACAACAATGCAACTAGACAGATTTTGCCAGAGGAAATGTTTAATTTTGTTTGGGCAATTCAACTTCCAAATATTACTATACAGAGTCTCAAAACCTGGACCCATCCTACAAAGCTCCTTATCAAACAAATTTTCAGCTAGGTGATATCCTGATTTCACCGAATATCGTCCTGTTGATGTATAATGCCAACCCCAGTAGTCTGGACGAACCCGAATTGGAACTGGAATTCCAAGAATCAAGCTTACATCCTGAGGTTCGAAATATTGACGAACTAGAACCTCCTTCCATTTACCCCTAGGTTTATCAATAAAATGATCAATAGTCATGTCAGGAAACAAAATCAAATTTGACCACAATGCCAGTCTAGGACTTGTGTCCGGTATCCATGCGGATAAAGTTTTCAAAGGTGCCTCTAATAAACACTGATCCTTATAGTATCGACCCTTCAAAACCTTCGCTATCAAAGAGTCCAGGAAATCTAGAAGTCGCCAGAGTTGCTACACTAACATAGCGGTGTTAAAATTTTCCAAATTCCTAAAACCCAGTCCTCCTACCATCTTTGGTTTACATAACATTCCCCATTTACGCCAATGTATTCCTTTAGTTTCTCCTGAACCAGACCACCAAAAATCCGCTATTGCCGATATTAACTTCTGAAAAATTCCCCGAGGTAGCCTATAACAAGACATCACATATGTAGGTAAAATTGTTAAAACTGACTTAATCAAAACTACCTTCTCAACTTTTGAGAGGAATCTACAAATCAACCATTCCGTACATAAAATAAATATGTAAGGTGACAACGGATCCCCTTGTCGGAGACCCCTCTTAGGTAAAATACACCCTTAGGTTCTCCATTAATAAGCACTGAATATTCAACTGATATTAGACAGAACATAATACACTCCACCCATTTTGCACAAAAACCCATTTGACAAAGCATAGCCCGTACAAAGTTCCATTCAATTCTATCATAAGCCTTACTCATATCAGTTTTGATAGCCATGTACCTACCTTTAACTGACCCATTTGTACACAAAGCGTGAAACATTTCTTGTGCTATCAATATATTGTCGGATATCAACCGTCCATGAATAAAAGTTGATTGTGTTTCCGAAATCAGCTTTAGCAGAAATCTCTTCAATCGTAAACACAATACTTTAGAGATCAACTTATATCCAATATTACATAAACTTATTGGTTTAAATTCCATCATTATTGTTGGACGGGCCATTTTTGGGATAAGAAAAATATTCGTCTTATTCAAACTCCTTTCAAAAAAGCCATGTATTAGAAAATTATTCACCTAAATTACTAAATCCTCCTTAACCAACTCCCATGAAGATTGGAAAAAAAGAGCAGTCATCCCATCCGGACCCGGGGATTTCCCCGGATCCATCATAAATAAAGCTTCTTTCACTTCTTCCTCAGTAGCCCCCCGCATCAACCATTGATTATCCAAATTAGTTACGCGTGACTCTATTAGATCACACTGAATCCTTGTGCACCCATCACTAGTAAATAAGTCCCTGAAATATCACGACACCTCCCCAAATAAATCCTCCTTTTTTGTCACCCATTCTCCTTGGATATTCAGGAGACCAACAATTATATTCCTTGCTCTACGCTGTTGTGTCTGTGCATGGAAAAATCTAGTATTCTCATCACCCTCCATTAGCCATTTAATTTTATTCTTTTGTTTCCAAAAAGCCTCTTCCTCCACATAAGCCTTTTTTAAATTCAGAGCAGCCTCCAATAACACCCTCGGATCATCAACCGGGGAATTTTTACAATCCTCCAAAATCTGTTTTAATTCACCTATTCTCTGACGCCCTGAGGAGACAAGCTTACTCCTCCAATGAGAGATTTCACGACGACAACATGTTATTTTCTTAGCAAAAGACAAACGCATGCGGCCTGATAAGCCCTGCCAACTCTTTTCCACTATTTCTCTGAACCCATCCTTATCAATCCATCTCTTATCAAAAACAAATCTCTTTTGAGACTTAGAAATCTGATCACTAAATCGACCAATCATATATAATCTTCCAGATTACTAATTTAAAATTCAATAATCAGAAAAGTAAAAATAAATGGTGGAATGACTAATATATGGGGATAAAACAATAGTTGTAATTTTTGTTAAGATTTGTTATTTTTTTTGTAAATTACACACTTTAAGAATGTTAGTTTGAGGATTGTATAGTCATATATAAATATAAAGCTGTCAGAAACTAATGGGAGAAAAAATATTTGAGTAATTATGAGTAAAAGTAAAAGCATTTGGGTAATGTTTTCTATATATATATATATAATATTTTGATAGTATCATCTATTGAATTTGGGTTCGAAACAACACCTTTGTATTAAACTAAGAGTTTTAAAAGTTTGCAACTTGTTAAATCCAAACACTCTTTGTCAATTGAGTAAGAAACTTTTTTTTTCTTTAAAAATTCGAAGAACATAGAAAAAATTATGAATTCCTTCCAATATAATCTCCGGAATGAGTTATAAATCATAGCATAAAAGGTTGTTTCAAAAAGGATTAGTAAAGAAAAACTTAAAAAAAACAAAATAAAAATGAATCACATATGCATGTTTAACATGATTCTCCAAAGCAAGAGCATACGCAAAGCTTTCCTCTACACCTTCCCTTTCTGATAATTACCTTTCCACCATATTCATCTTGGTTTGCTCGTACAATAAATCCTAATACATAATTTTTAATCATTTCGAGTCAAATCATATTTTTGTTTTGACTAATTCGATATTTATAAAAATATTTTTCTCATTATAAAAAATAAACCTTATCTTTCGAAGATTGATAACACTTGTTTCACACATCAATATTTGCATTTACATTACTACCATAAATTTTCAAAATATATTCTTAAATGTTGTATTATCTTTTTCCAATATATTGTTTCACATATGCCGTTTAGTAAGTTAATTGTGTTTCAAACATGGTAAATTTATGAACTGAAAAAGAAAACACATATTTTTATGAAAATAAAATCACGTAAAAAACAGATTCCATGTCATAATGAGCATAAGTGATGAGCTCCTCGATGGGGAAGTCTTGGATATAGATTCAATGGTTCGACTTTGGTGAGTCCAAACCGATGAAACTAGTTTTGGCAGAATTGCACGAATGAGAACCACAAAGGAGGATGATGATTTTTGTTATAATCTTGGATATGTCAAGTTGGAATCCTCACAAGCTTGACTCGTCTCTCGTTCTTGAATCCTCAAAAGAAAGAGAAGGCGGCTAAGTTTTCTTTCAAAGAAAAGTTCATCTTTTTCATTATTCAAGTATGAAAAATACAAAGGAAGGCTTGAGCTTATATATGCTCAATACTACTACGCTCATGAGATTAAAACAGGGAAGAATCCAAGTGTCCAACGGACAAGTGATGGGGGGCCATTGAGTTAGTTAGTTGATTGAGTCAAGAATCCATAGCAATCAACTTCATGGCTTAATTTCTTTAGTTGTGTCTGGAGTGCCTTGATAAGTGAGTGCATGTCTTCATGATCTTCCGGGAAAGGTTGTTGATTTGAATTCCTTACGTGCTGCTCTGATGCTTGAGTGCTAGACGATTCATTGAGTTTTGGCAGATAAAACATGTCTAAGAAGGCCGTCTCCCATTTATCTTTGACATGTTTCCCAAAGAAGGTCGTCTCCCCTTTATCATTGGTGTATTTAGCCAAAAAAATAAAAACTGATTCTAAGCATTGTCCCGAGGATTCTATTATATCCTCAAAAGGTTTTGTTCTCAAAACCAAGTATCTGCACCAAGAGAAAACAAGTTAGGTTTCATTCGGCTTTCAGAGTCTAAGACCTTACCTCGATTTTGACTTGTGGGAAAACATGGTGTTGGGTCTGGTGGATTCTCCTTGAGGGGGATATGGTACATGCAGTACACCTCCTCCTTTGATAACTTGAGTGGAATTGGATCTATAGCTCTTTTAAAATGACCCAAAGTTCCTTTTGGTTTTGCATCCTTGTTGTCTATGTACTCTCTGTTGATAATCAATTGTTGATGGCTATCTAGGGGGGGGGGGGGGGGGGGTCCTCTTTGATTAGAAAAGTTTCTATGATGCTCCTTGACTCCTTCCTGGCTTCTATACCTGTTTCAACATCCTTTGACAAATGCAAATACATCATACTGGAATTGAGAAGTATAAAATCCGAATTATCTAGGTTAATAGTTGGCTTATGTGAATCCGTTTTCAGCTCTAGCAACATGGAGCTGTTTTGTTGGAAACTCTTTAGCTTTGTATCCTTTACCTTGACATCTATAACAAGTCAGGTCATGTAATTCACAAAGATTAGAAGACTCACATTGCTTTGTTTTGTGGGGCTTAAGTAATGACTTGTCACTTAGTTTTGGAGCTACCTTTTGTTGAGTTGGATTTACTTGTACTTCTGTGACTTTATATGGTTCATTAGCCTCTCTTTTTTCTTTATTAAGATACTCAATGACAAGTTCAATGGCTTATAGAGTTTTGCTGAAAGCTTTTCTCTCTCTCTC
>JAKUCM010009492.1:0-15309 GCA_023374145.1 Lepidium sativum | reverse complement strand
AACCTAGCATCAACTCTCGTTGGTAGTGAAGGGATTGCTCTTCTAATCTAGTTATAGTTCTTAACAATCTTCTGGAAGGTTAACAACCTAAAATCATCGACTAAGTGATCATGCTAATCTTGCAAGCATAGAACGATCGATCCTTACCTACCATGTCGGGCAATGGATCATGCGCAAGTTCTTCTTAAATGACTCGATCGATCCGTCTATTTTCATGTCGTGCTCTGGATCATGCGGTGTTCCTGCTCGAGTTTTTAAAACTTTCGGAATTGAGGTTTCGCGAATTCTAACTATTCTACGCGTTTAAGAAGATGAACATGGGTCAAAGGTCGATCGATCCCTGTGTCGATCGATCGATCTGTTCTCTTGCGAGCATAGAATGATCGATCCTTACCTACCATGTCGGGAAATGGATCATGCGCAAGTTCTTCTTAAATGACTCGATCAATCCGTCTATTTTCATGTCGTGCTCTGGATCATGCGGTGTTCCAGCTTGTTCATATTGTGCTATGGATCGTGCAGTCTTCTTGCTCGATTAGTCGAGCTCTGCTCGTTTGGTCGGGCAATAGATCGTGTAGTCTTCCTGCTCGATCGATCCTGAGTGCTCGGTCGTGCCTTATATTGTGCGCAAACCTACTATGTGTGTTGATCGATCGATCATTGGGTGGATCGATCGATCGTTGCCTTGACAGCTTCCTACTTTTAACAAAAACACAAAAACTCAAAAAAAAAAAACGAAATCAAACTAAAAAGAAAAACGAAAAACAAACTACCTAACAGTGGGTTGCCTCCCACTCAGCGCTTTTTATAATCATTAGCTTGACTCGGACGCTATTCAGATGACATAACTTCTTGAGTGAGGTTTGCTCACTCCTCGGACACTGATTTCCTCAATGATGAACTTCTTCAACTGTTCATCCTTCTTATATATTGACCACCTTCCTCATGCATCCAACAATGAAACAGTTCCATCGCGGCCTATCTCCTTGGCTATGTAGACTCCATAAGTATCAAAGCCGGGACTATCTGCAAAAACTTTGATAACAAAACCTTTAACATCATAATTGCAGAATTTGTCAAGACGATAAAGGATACAAGTATTTTGATGTTCAGCCAAGTCCCTCTCATGTTCACGGAACAACTCATACTCTTCCTCACAGTCACAGTCTTCTTCATCATCTCGGGTCATCCCGCAGAAATGACTCGATGAAGCTCGAATAGGATATGAAACATCCTTGTCCTTGTCTGGCAACACGACTCTCTGACTTAGGAAGTCTAACTTGACCCCATTTGTGTTGAGGAAGGGCCTTCACAACAAGATCGGAACAACTCCTTCTCTTGCCATTTCAACAACTGTAAAGTCTGTAGGGATCTTGCAATTCCCAACCAGAAGAGTGAAATCAACAAGTTTTCCTCTAAGTGCCTTGAAAGATGCATCCCCAAGCGAAACGGATGAGTGGTGTTCCTGCATCAGCTCAATACCAAGTTTCTCCGTAGTCTCCAAAGAGATAACATTGATACAAGCTCCAGAATCACACAAGGCATCGCTGAAAACTAGCTGTCCAACCCGGCAAGGTACATTGAACTCTCCTTGATCTTCTATCTTCTCAAGCTCCTTAGGGTATGGAGCAGGAGGGTTGTAGTTACTCTCAACCGAACTCTCTGCTTCTGAATTTACCACATTGCATGATTCCTTGGGATTCTTCTCAACCTTCCCAGGTAAGGCTCCTAGTGGGCGTCTAATGGCTTCAGCAGTCTGAGCAACTTGGCTGTCTGGCTTCTTGATATGCATAGAAACTGACTCAAACTTCACATTCAGGTCATTGTAGATGTTGTCCATCTTAGCATTAAGCTCCCTGGTAGTCTTTGTTGCTCAACAGCAAGTTTTTGAATTAGGGCCTTAATTTCTTCGTTTGACGTTCCTGAAGGTGCTGCTGGAGGTTGTTGCTGCATTGGCGGTGGTACATAAGGCTTGTACGGTCTTTGCCAGTTACTTCCTCCTGCATTCGGAACAAAGGGCTTCTGATTATTCTATCTCTGACCTGAAATCTGGATGAATGACTTTCCTTGAAAAGGTGACCCTTGAGGTAGTGTGGGTGCTGGAAAAGTAACATCTCGAGGGTTCTCGACGTTAGTGCTCCTGTAGGAAAGGTAATTTAGGTTTTGTTCCCTGTTCTGCCAGTTAACATAGTCGACCTCCCTTTAGTCCTCAGAACCAGCCGAATCATCTTGACCCTGGGCCACTTCTTTGTTGTCCTCAACTTGATTCACACTCCTCTGATTACCCTGATTTGCTCGGATCAGGATATCCAACTTCTCAGCAATGTCATCAATCCTCTGAATCTCCACACAGTTTACCTTCCTAGTCCGATCATATTCTGGACAATGACTACCAGAACTTGCAGCTAGGTTATCAATCAGAGTGAAGGCTTTATCCCTAGTGTTGATCATAAAGTCTCCATTGCTAGCAGCATTTAGGGAATTCTTGTACTCCCACTCGCTTCTACTGTAGAAAGTGTTGAGAAGCTGCTCATCTGAGTACCCATGGTGTGGACAATCTCGCTGATACTCCTTGAAACGTTCCCATGCTTCATTCATAGATTCCCCATATCGTTGTTGAAACGATGAAATCTTGCTCCTGAGAGTTGCGGTCTTGGATTTTGTGTAGAACTAATCAAGAAACACTGCTCGAACCTAAGCCCACGTGGAAGCTTTGTCTGAGAGCGAATGATGGAAGAGCTTACACTTCACATAATCAGCATGTACACCGTCAAAGCTAGTGGTCCCACATATGTCTTCAAAATTCTCTATGTGATCCATAGGATTCTCCCTTGGATGTCAATTTAAGACATACAGCTTAACTAACCCAATAAGTTGAGGTTTGATCTCATAATCATTCCTCTAAATCGCAGGAGGTCGAATAGCTGAGCGATTATGATAGTGGGTGTATGGAGTATCCATGTCGCCTATTGCTCTGCGTTGAGCAGGCTCTCGTGCTCTCCTAATCTCAGCCAACTCTCTCTGCAACTGCTGCACCATTGTGGCTATATCCTGCGGATCTTGTGCTTGATTCCCTGGAGGATTCATATTCCTTGCTCTTCGATTTTCTCTTTCAACCCTCACAAGCTCATGATTATCCAAGTTGAATAGGTGTTCTGAACCTTGACTTCTGGTCATACACCTAGAAAAGAACAAAAATGAAGAAAAAGAAAAAACGTAAGCAACGATATAGACTTGAAACTGTAAACAGAAAATCGAAAGACAACTATTTCTTCCCCGGCAATGGCGCCAAAATCTTGATAATACGAGTTTTAACGTTATATCTTACTGCAAGTGCACATCAAACATAATAATACTTAGGGGTCAAATTCCTCAGAGAACCAAGTTACACTCTCTAGTTCTATTAAATCGCAAGCTATATCAATCGAAATTAGAGAAGTGAATTCTAACAAATTGAACGTGAATGAAATCAATTAATTAAAGCAATCGGATGTCGGGTATTCATTCAGGAGTTAGAATTCTTGTCGGGGAAACTATTCATGAACTAATCTCATTTTATTCTCGGCTTGAACATAAGTAAAGGTAAACCACCTCTCGTTGAATCTACCCCTCTATCAATAACCTAAATGTTATAAATCTCGTTGGTTTCAGATTACAAGTAGGGTTTATTGCTTAGGTTCAATTACCCACAACCCAACCTAGCATCAACTCTCGTTGGTAGTGAAGGGATTGCTCTTCTAATCTAGTTCTAGTTCTTAACAATCTTCTGGAAGGTTAACAACCTAAAATCATCGACTAGGTGATCAGACTAATCTATGCATTAAACTCAAGCATCAATCCTATTTGTTTCCCAATAGTGAATTCTAAAACCCTAGAATCCCTAAATCCGATCTAAGATCTACTCAGATTTAGAACAATGAATTAGAGTATTGCATTAACAAAGAGAAAGAGGATTCAGAAATTCTTCTCAAGTATGAAGAGATCTTCTTCATAGTTTACAAAACTTTTAAACTACTGTTTTTGACTCTCCAAAAAGCAGCTGTCAAAATAAAATAGTAATAGAGTATTTATAGGGCCCAAAACAAGAGCTGAAAAATCGTGAAATTAGGTTTCCGCGAAAGGCATTGATCGATCGATCCTTGTAGATTCGGGTGCAACTTGTAACTTCATATCGGAAGGACTAGTAAGAAGGTTGAAGTTGAAGGTGACATAAACTAAGATATTTTTTGTTTCTATGGGAAATGGGAAGGTTATCCAGGGACAAGGAAAATGTAAAGAGGTCACTCTCACCTTACTAGGTGTGGATATAGTGGAAGAATTCTGGTGTTTAAAACTAGGAACCACAAATCTTGTGTTGGGGTATTCGTTGTTAGCCAAGTTAGAACGAAGGTGAATTAGGGACTACACCGCTTGGAATTCAAACAAGAAGGGGTATGGAGGAGAGTTATAGGAACATCCAACATGATAAGAAAACAAGTGTCTCTTAAGGCTATAAGGAAGAATAATGGGTCAGGTGATGAGCATTTTCTAGTGGAGTTATCGGAGCTGTTCGAGAGTAAGAAAGTAGCCGGAGATGTGAGTTATCTGCGGGTGATAAGGCAATTGTTAGAGGATTACAAATGTGTCTTTCAGCAACCGAAAGAGTTACCTCCATCCCGAAACAGAGAACACGCCATCACACTTAAGGAAGGAACAGGTCTGGTCAATAGTCGACCCTATAGATACTCATTCACACAGAAGAATGAGATAGATAAGTTAGTGGAGGAAATGCTAAGCTCGGGAATAATCAGGCCCAATATAAGCCCGTACTCTAGCCCGGTTTTGTTGGTCAAGAAGAAAATTGGGGGCTAGAGGTTTTGTGTAGATTACAAGGCCCTCAATAAAGTAACGGTGGCAGATTGTTATCCGATACCCATCATAGAAGAGCTGCTGGATGAACTCGGCTTGAACATAAGTAAAGATAAACCAACTCTCGTTGAATCTACCCCTCTATCGATAACCTAAAGGTCCTAACTCTCGTTGGTTTCAGATTACAAATAGGCTTTATCGTTTGGGTTCAATTACCCACAATCCAACCTAGCATCAACTCTCGTTCGTAGTGAAGGAATTGTTCTTCTATTCTAGTTCTAGTATTTAACAATCTTCTGGAATGTTAACAACCTTAAAATCATTGACTAGGTGTTCAGACTAATCTATGCATTAAATTCGAGTATTAGAAACAGAATCATCTACTAATCA
This sequence comes from Lepidium sativum, assembly GCA_023374145.1. NCBI lineage: Eukaryota > Viridiplantae > Streptophyta > Magnoliopsida > Brassicales > Brassicaceae > Lepidium > Lepidium sativum. Next base: position 10,071 of record JAKUCM010009492.1, on the reverse strand, counting down.
ATCATATTTGTTCCCCAACAATGAATTCTAAAATCTTAGAATCCCTAGATCTGATCTAAGATCTACTTAGACATAGAACAACAACTTTGGAAAATCATAATGACCTGAAATTGAAATTGCATAAAGATAGAATAAAGAGGATTCATAAATTCTTCTCAAGTATGAAGAGATCTTCTTCCTAGCTTACAAACTCTCAAAACTCTGTAAAATTTTGTTCTCCAATAGCAAAAGACTCCCTTCAATAAAAATAGGAAAAAGAGTATTTATAGGGCCCAAAACAAGGATTGAAAATTGCAAAATTATGTTTCTGCGAAAGGCTAGGATCGATCGAGCACTAGGCGATCGATTGATCTCTTGGATGATGAGTCGATCTTCTCAGAAACCAAGTCGTTCTTCAGATCGTGCACATAATCCTTTGAGATGACTTATCAATCGATCCTTGATAGATCGATCGGTCCTTCCTTTCATGGAGAATGACGGAAAATGCTTCAAACCTCTCCAAAGTCCACCTTCAAACATGATTCCAATTCTGAATGTTTTTTACCTGAAATCTCAATAAAACATAGACAAATTTCCCAAATATAACTGTAATAATGAGCTCAAAACCGACAAAATATAAGGAACATCACACACCATTTCTGGGAAAGGAGTAGCGGCAGATGAGGACAAGATTGTAGCGATTACTAAGTGGCCAACTCCCAAGAGCATCCCGGCCTTGAGAGGATTTCTAGGGCTGACTCGTTATTATAGGCGATTCGTTAGAGGGTATGAGAGCATTGCACAACCACTTACCACGCTCCTCAAGAAGAATAATTTTAGGTGGAATGACTTGGCTCAGAATGCGTTTGAGACTCTCAAAGCAGCAATGACCCAACTACCTGTTCTGAAACTACCTGACTTCAACATGCCCTTCGTGATAGAAACAGACGCGTCGGGAACATGTATAGGAGCAGTCTTGACGCAAGACAAGAGAGCGATAGCCTATATCAGCCAAGGGTTTTCAGAGAAGGGGAAACCTAAATCAGTATATGAAAGAGAGTTATTGGCCATAGTCTTTGCAGTCACGAAATGGAAGCATTATGTAATGGAAAGGCATTTCGTGATAAGAACTGATCAAAAGAGTCTAAAACATTTGCTGATATCAGAAAAATGTAGCAGGGGACCAGCAACGTTGGGCTGTGAAACTGTTGGGACTGAACTACTCGATCAAATATAAGTCGGGAGCTGAAAAAAGAGTGGCTGATGCTCTATCGCGGTTGCCTTGGACACAGTCACACGGAGGTACAGATCGAGAGTCATAAAGAAGGAACGCAACAGTGGCTAAGGATCGAATACTCTGTTGGAATTAGAGTCTCTTGGCTACAGAAGGAAGACTCTGGAGCATTGAGAGGCTTTATCTATCTTTTAATTTAGCAATGTCGTTTAAGCATTGTACAATGTTGTTTAAGGAATGTAAGGCATTAATAAGCCAAAAACCTAGATTGGAAACATTAGACAATTATTGACTAAGACATTCGTCGTAAATCTCACCTCTATCTCTTCTCATCTCGTTCTAATTCTGTCTTCTTCTCTCCTGTTACAAATAGCTCAACACTATCAGAGCATGTGGATCACGTTCGACATCGAAGTCACAGAAATTGAATTCCCAGATGAAGCCACCACCAACACCGAGATCAGGGAGATTTCCTTCAGCGTCGGAGGAGTCAGACCGACTTGGATTAAGCTGAGAGCGTTAACGTTGGATTTGAGAAGATTGTAGAGATAATTAAGGTTTCCACCGCGACGGAGAACGAAAGGATCCGCCTTGAAAAACAAGCCGGGAAATTCAGTATCCATGGAAATAAATGGGTAATCTTCAACGATTCCGCCGATTAGCTCGAACTCAGACTCGAGATTATCAGCCCAAACTTTACGAATCACGACTGGTCCACCGTTAAGTTTGTGAATCAGATCAGAGAGATCTGCATCAGAATTTATCATAATTACCCAGTGAGAAATTTTTTTTGGTCTTTTTCTTCTTCGTCGTCTTTAAAGTCTCTGCTTTTTTGAAATCTATAGGTCTCTAGATATATATGTGCGGAGTAAAAGCGAGATTTGCACTTTAAAAAAACTGCCTTTTTTTAATCAATAAACTTGCTCAAAAGTTAACCAAAATACTTTCATAAATATTCAGAAATAATTCTCTCCAAAATTCTTATTTATAGATTAGGTTAATCTCCCTAATTTAATAAAAATTACATGAATTTAATTTTAAACGAATTTGGTGTTATCTATAGTAAGTAACTCTATCTTAAAACTTGGATACTAAACTAAGGAATTATCCAACATAGACATGTATGCGGAGGGCTGCAAGGAAGGAGAAGAGAAACTGGAGAGTTGTGAAAAACGCTTTGACTCACTGTGTCTTGACTCGCTCCAATTTGGGTTTCACTCTGTATCCAGCCACTTCTACTCGTTCTTTGTATTTGTAATTTACAATATACAATTCATTTTATTATTATTGCTTTTAAGAGTTGAATAAACATACATAATTGATCGCTACGAGTAACGACCACTGCACTTACGAGGAATATTGTTATTGGCATTCACATTGAATTTATCAAACGCATTAAAAGGAAGAAACTTGCTAGCAATAGAGTTTAGAGTCGGAATTATGGAGCAAATGTTATCGAGGTTAAATATTAGAAAAATATTTCCGACTTAATTAATAATAACCTAGACTTTTGTGGACCAAACTCCAATTTGCTTAGAGAAAATGAAGGTTTTATAAGATGAATGATTTAAGGTAAAAAAGAGAGAGGAATAAGATGTTGGTCACAACTTTGACAAAGAAAAATACGAGGAACTTCCTCATTGTGTTGAACACCAACACATCTTGTATGTTGCCATACTTCACAAATATCACAACACACCATCCTTTCTCCATCTTCTTCCTTTGCTCCACACTCACATTCAATTCTTTTATCTTTCTTCTTATTTTCATCTTCATAACACTTCATCACTTCAATGTTCATCATCATTCCTACATTCCCTTCTAACACCAATCCTTTATTCCCATTCAATGCCATTTCATCTACTCTTGTGATCTCCCTTTGACCATCCACCATTGAATCCACCTCGACGTCTCTTAGTTCCCAATAGATCTCTCTAAATACTCTTTCTGCTTCTCCATACACTTCACTCAATGTTGCATCTTTGTTCACCACTATGCATTCTTGTGGAGGCATTGTTATCTCGTTGTTAGGATGAAGACATTTGCATGAGATCGTGCAGTATACTCCTAATTTGTCCCCACGATCTAAGTGAAATGTTTTCACCGATGTATCTCGAGTATAGAGATCATACTCTTTGATGAAGTACTTAGCGTCAAGAATGGCCCTTGAAGCCATTCCAATTTGGTTCAAAATTCCTCCTATGGGGCCTAACACCCCCTTGTAGTCCATTAGAATGTGTTTGTAGAAATAAACCATGTCTTTCATTACTTGATCTCTTGAGATCTTATTGTGTCCGTTAGTTGTTGTCTTCCCCACTAGAGTTTGGTTTTGAAGAGTTACGAGTTCATTGTTAGTACCCGGTAACAAATTTGATATGTCCTCCAAACAATACTCTAGCACTTTCTTCACCGGATTTAAACTACGTCGGACCAAATAGTTCCCAACCACTTGGTTCCCGAGCGACTTCAACACAAAATCAAGCAAACCAGTGTCCCCAATGTAGTTTCTAGCTGCATCTCTCACTTCTTGTCTCGATATCCATCTATAGTCGACTCTTTTCAATGACTCTATGACCACTTTGATAGCCATTTGGACCCTTTTTTGAGACCATCTGCAGTTGGTACTATCAATGGAGATGATTTGGTTGCGGGAGTTATTCATATAGTTATCTCTTGGAAGACGTGAATGGAGATGAAGCATGAACATGAAGAGGTCACTTAGAGTTATCAATGGATCGGTTGATAAACTTTGATACTTTGACAAGAGGGTTGGAGTCTCACGGTTAAGGCTGGTTAAGTGATGGTTAAGCAAGCACAAGGGAATGTTACGGACCGATTCAAGTGCCTTCTCGTAAATCTTTTGTGTAACTCCGTATGTACCTGACCCAAACCGGTAACCCCAACGATTGAACCATGGCCCTCCTTTTGCTACCCCGTGGAGCAGCCTCAGCTCCATTCCTTTCTTGTGTGATGAATCGTTTAACCCTATTTTCCTATATATAACACCGATAACATGACAAAATAAGATGCGAAAAATCATAACCATTTGAATAAAAAGACTTAATATTTGATTTTTTCAATTAATAGCAACGAAGAATTCAATATATATTGACATTATATGATATAAAATCTAGTAGTACGCAATGCAATTAAGATATGAGTACCTGGCTTTTAAACTGGTGCAGAGCCGGTCCCATAAGTCCATGACTTGATGACCGGTTAAATCGGAACCGGACTCGATGCCGTTGATAGAGATCAAGTGACCAAAACCGTTAGAGTGGAAAAAGCCGTGAAGGACATGGCCTTGAAGCTCCACAAGATGGGAGAGGCTTTCCTTTTCGGGAAAACCACAGCCTAATCCGCCTTCTAGTTTTAGAAAGGCAGCCATTGTTTCTTTTGAGGGGATAACAAAATGGTACTTCTTGTTGCATATCATTTGGTTTCCCCAGCCTGCAAGGTTCTATACACATCAATGCATGATATGTATTCACAATTTTGATTTATAACCTCAAATCTTGAAGCAATGACACTAACCGGTTCAGCTCTATATAGTTGGGTTACTATATCAATTTTGTAATATAGTTATATATATATATATATATATATTTGTAGGTGATAAACTCGTCGGACTGACATATCATGGGTTAAACATCTAAATTTGAAAAGACTGAGATTTGACACCATACCAATAGGACCTTGGATCATCCAAACGACTCTAGTCGGTTAACCTAAAAACAGTGCTCTAAGTTTTGAGCAGATACTAATTGTGTTGGGTTACCATATCAGTTTTCTAGTTATATATATGTCATATGTACTTATATATGTCTTCGAATGCATAGTTATGCAAATAAAATGTCATTATAATTGGTTAATGTTATCAAACTTTTAGCTGATTACCTAAGTTCATATTTACGAATGTTTTTGCATGCATAGATATATATACACAAAGTAGAAAGAAGGGAAAAGAGAGAGAGAGGACGTCACCAACATATTGACAATGGTTGCAACGAAGGTTGAAAGAGGCTTCAATGGGTTCTTCTACGACAAAGAGAAGCACATAGAGAGGATTTGGGTGACGATGAACCTCAAGCTGAAAAGACCAACTTCCCATAAGACCAGCACTCTCAAAGTGACCAAACTCAAGTAGCTTTCTAAGGTTGTCTCTAAAAGACAACTCATTTAACTCAGCTGGATGTCCTATCTCTCCGAACGTCTTCAACCTGAAAACCCTACTTTCCCCTCTCTTCCTCTTCTTCGGAAGATGATGATCTGTTCGAATCAGATTAGCCATCAAACTGATCTTTGGTTTAATCTTGAGAATATGGTCGACTATTTAAATATATATTATGATGAGGTTTGTTATAAGAAGATTGAGACCGAGAAGTGTTGAAGGAATTGTGTGAAGGGTTTAGAGATATAGTAGTCATTAAGATGATGATCACACAATTAGTGCTTTATGGTGAAAAAGGAAAAGTGAGCGAGAGAAAGAGAATCAATGGGTAATTAGCTAATACTGTGATTTAACAATTGTTACTATTCGATTGGATGTTAGGTCTTCATATCTGCATGACTTTTTATATCAACAACTTTTCTTTCTTTTTCTACTTAAACTAAAAGTTCCAAATACATTCCGCACTCATCAATAATCGATAAAATTCAATCCATAATCCGAACATATATCCAAAACTTTTTATTAATTACCATCTATATAATGGAATTAAATCAATGTTTGAATTATTAACTAGATCATTACAAAAATACTACCAAAATAGCGCGGCAACTTTTCTTTCTAAAAAGTAACAATTAATTTAAAACATTCCAATTCTATATGACCACTAAATTCCAAATATAAACCGTTACAAAAATACCAGTATTTAATATAGAAGTTATATATGTAGTTGTGTAAATAAATATGTGGCAAAAGACATGCAAAAAGATCGAGGGAGAGGAAGGTCACGTGAGTTGGGAAGATCGGAAGATAAAGTAATAAAATAATGAAGACATGCATTTGAGCTTTTCAATTTTTTAAAGAATCAGATTAACTTTGTGTTCCGTCAATTTCTGTCATGAGCTACCTGCACCATTCATATCTGTATAGTATGTAAATCCAATTTCTATTTGTGTGGAATGTATAGCGTGATCGGGAAAGTCCATATTCAATTTTCTCAAAATTAGGTTTAAATTGACATCTAGGTTACTGATTTGTGTTAACATGGTTGAAATGTCAGTAGTCGAATACTACTGAAAATTCCTCCCACAAATAATTTTTCGGAAGTCTGTCTGAAATCTATATAAAATCCGTAAAATATCCAAAATAAAAGTTAATTTTAATTTCTGACAATTTATACTCGATAGGAAAATTAATCAGATATCCATCAAGAATATTTTCCAGATGGATTTAGGACTAACATTTCTGTTAGTAATCAATTCATTTCCTGTAGTCGATCTGATGCTGACATTAATATTCGAGAGTGTGAATTCATTAGCTAACAGCTGACCAAATTAACACTTTTGTTGAGAGTATGAAGATGATAGATGGAAAAGACTTTTAATTATTGTTGAGAATAATTGAGTACTTTGATATATTATTGATTAATTTTTTGAATCATTTTCATTCTATAATAGAAGTCCTTTGATCATTGATTTTAAGTCCTTTTCGTTCCGCAAATGTTAGTGACAACAACCAACCAAGTGCATTAGCAATACTGTATGTTTTTGTTTTGTTTTAATTAAAGCAATAGTGTATGTTGTATCGTTGTTTTGTAGTTGTCATTTCATAGCTATTAGTTTACCAATAAGTATGATTGACAAGTATTACAATTTACAAAGTACTTAAAATTCTAGCATTTTGATTTTTGAGAATTAATATGTTACTGTTTGAGTAGATGAATATAAAAATCTATAATTTAGATATTGTTAGAAAATCTGAAATGAGATTAGTTGTTAATTCTTAAGAGACTAGTTGGGTTTTGGCCTGGATTAACAAATAAAAAATAAATAAAAGTGCATAATGTATCGTTGTCTATCACTATCCATGACTATAAAGCAGACAAAACCAGTTAGCTTCGTGATTTATCGGAAGTAGTTGTAGTGAAAACCTGCCCAATAAAATTATACATGATAATATTATACAATTAGCAGCACATTAGAAATATATAAACTTTACATTAAAATTATATTTGATAAAATCGTGAAGTATTTAAAAATTTATATGAGAATTATGTAAGATAAAATTATTTATAAGCTTACTTAACTAATCTTGTTGAATTGGACATTAATGTGAAAACCAACATGCATACTACTATAGTAAGTTTAGGTGAACTTTTTATCACATTTATAATACGCACAACTCTTTTTCATGTTTTTATAAACATTTAATATAGTTAGTTCAACGACTTTAGTAACAAGTAAACCAAGCATTTTATTTTTGTCGACTAACCTAGTAGATTTTAAATCTCGCTTCTATTACTGCAAATAAAAGTTCAATTTTTGGTATATCGAATATTTGTAAACTGACAATATTATTAGGCAAATAAACCAAATTTTTTTATTGTTTGATGTATGATGTCTTTGTATATCTATACACTTTGCATTTCGCATTAGAACTATTTAGTTCAAAAAACGGAGGAAAAAAAGATGTCATTGTTCCTCATTTTTCATATTAATAACGTAATTAATTATGTCACGTATATGTTCATTGAACTTACAACAAGTCAACACCAACCAATTTTCCATTTATAAAATTAAAAATATCGCAATAGTCAAGAAATATCTTGCATCCAAAATCATTATACATCATAAATATAAAGCCATCGATAAAATAACATTACTCCAATATTCATAGGTTGTTGGTTACAAGAAACAGTAATTAACGATAAAATCTAGTTTATTTGTAATCAATATTTATTACAATAAGAAAAGTTTAAAGTTCGGATTCAGTTCTCGATCAAAGTGGTATTTCTTTTCATCGAGTATTAGTCACAAATTCGTCGAGAACTGAAATATTTCATTGCTTATCTTTACAAAAACTATATTCGTAAACAAAATTATAATAGATTTATCAAATTTGTGAACATTCATTAGTCGCAGGAACATTCAAACTAGGAATAAATGTGGCAGTACTTTTCTTTGTTGAGGAAAATAAAAGAAGAAAATTCATAAGCTGATTTTTTTTTTGTAAAATTATAATTATTGTACTTAATTAATGCTCTTCTTGGTATGGTTTCCTGAGAGAAAATCAAGCAAAACATGACTGTTGCATCTAGGACATCTAGGGTTACTCTCTAAAGACATGATGATGTACATGATGCAATTAGGGCAACCAACGACCCCCATTGATTTAGCTTCTCCTCCTTCAGCTTCCTCTGAGCATAACGATGATGATGAGCTCTCAGTTGGCAAAAATGGTGAACCCAACGATGGTGAAATATTTAGTTTCAGATCAAGCTCGAGATCGCGAATCGTAACTATATCCTGATTCATGTTTCGTGCCCTCGAACAAAAGTACGATATTGATATATGATTCTACAAAAAAATTTAGATGGAGATTAACAAATAATAAAAATATTAAATATAAAGACTTGCTCAATAGATCAGAAACTGAAGATGAAAATAACAATATATCTATGTATAAAAGCTTAGATTTTGGTTGAAAATTAGCTAACCTTTGTGAAGACAAGTATTGTTGTTGTTCTTATTATTGAGATTTAAAGAAAGAAAAGTTTGAAGCTTCATGTAAGTGGCTATTGTTTATATATAGATAGATAGATACTAGCAAGAGATGTATACTAATTTATTAGTAGGGTTAGTTTTATCTAGCTTTCAACATAAATATTTGAAAAATAACACTATGCAAAAGATTGAGTATACGACTTGGGCTTTGATTTTGCATTTATTACCAAACAGTATTTGGGTATATACAAACGAGATACTTTGTCCCTTCCATTAAAGTCTTCATATCTTTGAAATTCGATTTATAAATTATTTTTGGTTTACTGATAGATTGATGGTAAATCCATTAAAAATAGTATTATTTCATATTTAGGAATTAAGATCTATTACCAATATTACATAAAACATTAGTTAATGAATTGGTTAACTGTAGTCTAATATTGTTTCTAAGTCTTCACAATTAAAACAAATATTGCTTAAAAAGGAATAAATAATTGGTGAATATTGAATTTAGACAGATAGACGCACGGCCAATACTTGATAGAAAGATTGACTAAAAAGGATAGAAAATGATGAAGGCTTTTGACTGTTAAGATTATTTGACTTTAGAAAACGACATAAAACGTAAAGAGTAAATGAATAAGAACAAGTAGTAAATAACGATTTAATATTCCGTGTGATTTGGTAATGTTTGACTAAAATATGGAGTGTTTTTGTGGTTGGTGATGATCTAACCATTTGGCCTCTGACTGATGAAATCTCATTAACATGCATATGACATCACTTTTGTTCAATCCAAAGTAAAATCTAACAATAAACCAAAGTTTGATTTAGTCCTGGACATAATAACCAAAATCAAAAAACCAAATCGATCCAAAAAATTTGTTAAACGCTTCTTAGAAAAAAACCATTTGGTTCTAATTTTTAGGTAACTTCGGTCAAATTTGGACTATTGAAATTGTTAGATACTGAGAGGTTTTAACATAAGAAATAGATTACAAGAGTTATTAAAGCGTGCCATTTAGGGGTTATATATTAGAGTTTATTGAAATGAAAGTAATTAGTCTTCCACGATGTGTTTCTTCTCGAACTCAATGAAGTCTTTGTTTAGATGGGAGGTCTCGTTCTCTCCTTTGCATCGGAGCAACTGCTTTTGAAGACTTCGTACAAGGTCATTTAGTCTCTGG
>JAKUCM010009491.1:0-15697 GCA_023374145.1 Lepidium sativum | reverse complement strand
GAGAGAGAGAGAGACAACTTTTTATTTTAGCTATATTTTGGAATACGTTTTTATACTTGTTAATATAAATTTTTATATAAACCAGATTGTTGTAGTTAATTCTTTTCTGTTTTAGATGGACTCATCAGTCTCTCCATTTCAAGAGAGGTTGAATACAAATAGTGTTGGCAATAATAATACAGAGGCTGAGATACCAAAAGTGGAAGTGGAGGATTTCGAGGGAAACGTAAAGAAAATCCTGAGGAATGTGGAGAAACATCTCAACCAAAGAAACCTAAGAAGACATTGGACACAAGATCTTCAGTTTAGTCCTACTTCACTAGAGTTACAGACGACCGAAACAAATGCATTTGTAACTATTGCTTGAAGGTATTCACATGTCCAACCAAGTCAGGGACATCAAATCTCCACAAGCATATCGGCCTCTGTAAGCAATACAAGACTTGGTTGGAATCCCAAACCAATCAACATCCAGTTTTGAGCACATATGGAGGTGTGAGAATAGCTAAAGTACCCGAATCTGTGTTTAGACAAGCTTCAAATGAGCTGCTTGTAGGAGCAGACTTACCATTGTCATTCATCTAATGTGTAGCATGGAGACAATTCTGTCGCACAATTAGATATTTTTCATTTAAGTTTAGGATCATTTCATCTTACATTATCGTGTATACTGATTGTGACTTGTTGTTTGTTGTTCTATTCAGATGAATCTCTATACGCCTCATTCAAGGAGGATTGCTCAAAGGGGCATTATCAAAATGTATGAGGAGGGAAATGCACCTCTTAGGAAGTGGTTTTTACTCAATAATCAAATAGTATCTGTTACAACAGACATTTGGAAGTGTCAACCAACTGGTAGCTATAAAGTTATTAGTTTCTGTTTTTTATATTTTTGAGTAAAACTGTTTTAAAACTGATTACAAACTAATTAGTTTATGTGTTTCCTTTTTGATTACAGGTGCTTCTTACATGGTTGTGACGATCCACTACATTGATCCAACTTGGGCACTTAAGAAGATGATAATCGGTTTCAAATCGGTAACCGATCACAAAGGTCAAATTATTGCAACTGTACTTTTAGATTGTTTAGCTAAGTGGGGAATCAAGAGAGTTTTTTTGCATTACTGTTGACAATGCAATAGCTAGTACTTCAGCTACATATGAGATGTAGTGGACCTATAATTAATTTGATTGTCAAGGATGGTTTAACTGAAGTAGATGATAGTATATGTGCAATTCGCAACGTTGTGACTTATCTTAGATCATCTACGAATATGATGAAATCATTTGAGCTAAAGGTTGAGTCTGGAAATATGACAACAAGTACTTTACCACTAGATGTTAAGACTAGGTGGAATTCAACATATCTTATGTTGAAACAAGCCTTTAAGTTTCGGGTTGCATTTCAGAAAATGTTAGTTGAAGACAAAGTTTACTGTGATAATGTCTCAGAGTTAGAGAATGGGAAAAAAAAAGGAAAGGACCTCTTAAGTGTCATGATTGGGACGAGGTTGAGAAACTTCATCGTTTTCTAGTTATTTTCTATAACTCAACTGTGATTGTCTCAGCCTCTACATCATTGAACTCACATGACTGCTATGGTGAGATAGTGACCATAGCATCAAATCTGAGTGAAATTATTAAAGAAACTGATAGCCAGCTTAGTAGAAAGGCTAGTGAAATGCTTAGAAAATTTGAAAAGTTTTTGGATGGGCTAAGAAAGATCAACAAGATGTTGATTGTAGCGACAGTGTTTGATCCTAGGAAGAAATTGCAGTTTGCAACACTATGTTTTGAAACATTACATGGGAAGGACTCAATGGAGGCTAAGGAGATGAATGAGTCGGTCTTACTAATTTTGAGATCTATGTTCACTGAGCATAGTGATAGACATCATGGGAATATAAATGTCCAATCACAGTTTTCACAATCTCAGTCTTCTCGAACTAAGTCCTCTAGTTCTAGTCGTGAAAAGTATAGTGATAAGATGGATTTATTTGATGATAGATTGGGGTATAAGCGGATTGCCATTAGGTATAGAGAGATAATGAGTGAGAAAAGAGCAAGGGAAACACGAGATGAGTTGGATACATATTCAAGAGATGATGTTGAGAGTCAAAGGTACATGAGACAAAATTTGACATACTCTCACGGTGGAAAGCGAACAGATTTAAGTTCTCTATAATCTAGCAGATTGCTCGAGATGTATTTGAATGCAAGTGTCATCAGTTGCTATTGAGAGTGCTTTTAGCACAAGTGGTCGGATCATCACTCCAACAAGTTGTCTTTCTCACTATACTGTTGAGGTCTTAAGGTGCTCAGAGCAATAGATAAAACAAGACATCAAAGGTGAATCAAAAGGGCTTACCATTGGATAAATTCTTGTTGAGGTTGAAGAGGTTGACAATCTTGAGAGAGGTTAACTACTTATGATTTAATTCTTAATTTAATGTATACATATTATTATGTAATGTTAACACTATTTTGTTGTCGTTTTTGTAGAGTTTGGAAATCCAATCTCAATAGAGGACTAAACAAACAAGGTACTTTAATTGTAAATTGTAATTTCTATTGTTGTTTCTGTTTTAAAAGAACAAATAATTACATGTTACCATTGTTTTGTGATGCTTGACAGGTTGTGTTGTAGAAAGCTGAGAAGGGAGTTGTTTTTGCAATCATTTGAACTGTTTAAATAATTGTGTTTTGCAATATTAAGACTCAGGTATTAGTTTAGTTACATTACTCTCAAATTTATTTTAGGTATTATAAATATCCGAACTGGACCTTAACCTGACCCGAACTGGTTTTCGGTATAATTCGGGTCTTATGTGAAATAGAAAACCCGACCCGAACCCAAAATGTATTTACCCGAACCCGACCCGAATTTCTAAAATACCCGATCAGGTCTAGGTGATAAAACCATGAAAATCGTCAATAGTCATCGACAAATGTGGCATAATATCTGAAACCTTGATTAGAAACTATAGAGATGGACCCCAAAGATCAATGAATTCGTTTTAAGGGGTGAGAAGTTCTAGTTTAGGAAACAAAAATTGGTAATTTACTATTCTTCCCCATTTGGCAAGGTTCACAAATGGAGGTAGTTCTGCTCTTATTAATATTAATGGCCTTGTAGTTTCTGGAATAGTGGAGAGTCCTTGAGTTTGTATGTCCGTGATGTAAGTGCCATATATCTTCAGAGGTAGCACATTGTCGATTAGAATAAAATGCAGAAAACTCTTGACTCTCCAAGACATAAAGCCCATCACGACGAAGTCCCTTTGACACTACTTTATGAGTTATGAGATCAATTACGCAGACTTGATTAGCATCAAAAAAATATTCCGCAAGGATAATCATCACATAACTTTGATATTGATAATAAAGACTTTTGTATTTCGGGACACACCAAAACTTATGTTTCCTCTTTGTCCAGAAAAATAGTTCTGAGACCCGGAGCGGTACATGTTAAACGCCATATGAGGATTTGCATTACCTTCTTCCACATAAGATTGCACCTTTGAATCAAAGCTTTGGACCTCAGAGACCACATCATTAAAGGTTGGAGGAAAAACTTTTGTTAAAGAGCTTTGAATGACAGTAGTAATGGGGTCATATTCTTTGCCCAAGCCATTGAGAAATCCAAAGATTTTCAATGATTCATCGACAGGTTTCCCAATAGAACTGAGAGAGTCACATAGACCTTTGAATTCACGACAGTAATCTGCAAAAGATTTACCTTTTTTGGAGAGAAGTTGAAGACTGCGTCGCAAAGCAAACTCACGAGCGGTAAAATTTTTGTTGTAATTCTCGGCAAGAGATGACCATATTTCACGTGATGTTTTGAGATTATGGACATGGCCCAGCACCTCTTCTGACAAGGTTCCAAACAGCCAAGACTTGACAAGTTGATCCGTACATAACCAAGAGTCATATGCAGGATTCGTAGCTTCGATTGTCGCATCACCTTGTTCTACCGTGAGAGTAGGAGAAGGAGGCAGAGTGTTACCATTAACAAAACCAATAAGCTTCTGACTAGAGAGAAGTGATTCAAATTGAGTTTTCCATAGTAAATAGTTGGAGTCAGCGAGTTTAAGTGTAACTGAACTGAGGATATGAACGTTGCTTGGGAAGGGATAAGAAGAAGAGTCGCTTGTCATTGTTACCTGTGAAGGCTGAAACAGCTCTGATACCATCATGAAACTGAGAAAACTTATTGAAAGAGAGACAGAGCAAAAAAATTCATGGTATTGGAATTCTCCTTTTTACTTGATATTCAAATGATAACATCGATGGTCTTATATAGAGAAGTACAAGAATACTCTAGATCTCTGAAGGTAATTGAAAATCATTTAACTCTTAATCAAGACACAATAACTTGACTTCGTAACGGTTTTGATGATGCAGGTGAAACGATTGCAGAGTGGTGGGCTCACATTCTTGTTGGGCTGAAGGTGGAAGGCTCAGACTTTGTCACACCACGAACCATGCTTTAAGAATTCAAAGTTCTATAGCCTACAATAATGTTCATATTGTGGATCCTGAAGGTTTAGGTGGTGGTTTGGCGTTGTCATGAAAGATTCATATAATGTAGTTTTACAATCGGATATATGCACATTGACTCTAAAGCCATTTTGGGATCGTTGTCGTTCTTCATTTCCTTTATATATGGGAACCAACAAGACACTCAAGGCAAGATATTTGGGATATATTGAGTGACTTAGGTAGCACTCAAAATGAAGCATGGATAACGATAGGAAATTTAAACGAGATATTCAATAATTCAGAGAAATTAGATTGCCCTCTAGGCACAAATCTTTATTTTATGGTTTCAGACACATGATATCAGATTGTAGTTGAGAGATTTGGTGTGCTTTGGCTACAAGGTCTCATGGGCTGGTGAGAGAAATGGTGTACATATTCAATGCGTCTTAGATAGGCCAATGAGTAACGCTAAATGGTGTAGGTTGATATCTAATACTAGAGGGAAGTCGAAGGATCAAATCACATAAGATCATAGACCTCTTCTGCTCAGGTTTGCTAGCGAGCCAATGTCAAGGTCTGAACGATTCATGTTTTGAGAAAAGATGGGTCTCAAAAACTTGTGTCAAAGAAGTCATCACATCTGCTTGGTGAAATTCATGAAAGTTGAATTCAGAAGGGGTTCTAGATAATAATGTTGAATGTCGTTTAACATTATCTCGTTGGAAAAAAAACGACTGATAGTAACTCAAAAAGTAGAATTCAATGTTTGAAAGAAAAACTAGAACATGAAGGGAATAAGCTGAGGCCAGATTCAAACATTTTTCATGAAACAAGAAATGATATTTGCCAAGCTTACTGTGAAGAAGAAGTGTACTGGAAACAAAAGATCCGAGTCAATTGGTTGAAGGATGGATATCACAATCCAAAGTCCTTCCACTGATTTGCGAAGAATATAAGACATCAAAAGAATATCCCAATACTAGTTAACTGGATGGAAGCAGATACCAAAATGGTCAAAAGGTAATGTTGTTGTGGATTATTTCAGGAAGTTGTTTACCTCTTCTAGACCAGCCCAAGCTACGATTCTGATCGAAGGCTTAACGTCGTGAGTGATTGATGAGATGATTAGAGAGCTCAAAAAACCTGTCATTAACCCATAAGTCAGAGAAGCTGGTTTTGACATCAAAAGGGACAAAGTCCCGGGGGCTGATGGCATGAAAAAAGTTTTTTCATAATATTATTTGGATCTTTCGTGAGAAAAGGTGACAACAAATGTAAAGAATTTCTTTGATATGTGAGCTCTCCCAAAATAATGGAACTATACAAATCTGTTTCATACCAAAGGTTCCAAACCCATCAAACATAACATACATGACACTTATTAGCCTATGCTCAGTCTTGTACAAAATAGTATCTAGAGTGATGAGTAAGATACTGAAACAGTGGATGCCTGCGTTGGTGTCAAAATCTCAAGTCACTTTTGTCATTAGAAGACTCTATTCAGATAATATATTAATGGTCCATGAGGTGGTTCATGGTCTTAAGACCTCAAGATGCAATGATAATGATATGCTAATCAAAACTGACATGTCTAAAGTCTATGATCGTATGGAATAGGATTTCTTGGAAGAGTTCTTCAAATGATTTGGCTTTACCGAGGTATGGATAAAGTGGATAATGAAGTACACTCGATCAGTTTCATATTCAGTTATCCTTAACGGTAATTCCTATGGGTTCATACAGTTGGGGAGAGGTCTCCGCCAAGGAGATCCATTGTCTCCAATTATCTTTATATCGTGTGGAGAGGCCTTAGATCATTTCATGAGACATGTTGAACCTTAAAGTGAAATTTTGAGTATAACTTTCACAAAGAATAGTCAATTATATTCAGCAATTACTATTTGCCGATAAAAGCCTGTTCATTTGCCGAAAAAAAATTTATAGATCGTACAACTATCTTACGATGTCTTAAACTTTATTGGGAGACATCCGAGTAGAAGATCAATTTCCAGAAATCTGTTATTAGTTTCCGGGAAAAGATCGACCCGATTATGCGTAGACTCACTGGACTATACATGGGCACAGCTCAGGTGGGAGGTACAAACAAGTATCTAGACTAACCGGAATGCCTAAGTGAATAAAAGGGAGCTCTTAGCTTACATTATGGAGAGGTTTCATACTCGATTAAGTGGCTAGAATGCTAGAATCTTGTCTGTAGGATGTAAAGAAACGCTCATCATATCAGTCACCTTCGCCCTCCCGATATATGCCATGTTATGCTTTAAATTAAGCAAGCACTAATGTCGCAAAACTCACAAATGCTGTGAAAACTTTTTTTTGGAATGGCAAAGACAACAAGAAAAAGATAAGTTGGGTCTCTTGGAACAAATATTTAAATCGAAGAGGAATGGTTGACTCGGATTTAGAAAACTGCACGAGTTCAATCAAGCCTTGTTAGCTAAACAAGCCTGGAGACTCCTTGATTGCTTAGATTCTTCAATTTCTTTACACTCTTTCTTTACACAACTCTGATACCATGAAGATTCAGTTTTGATTCAAGAAATCTGTTTTATTCATTATCTCTTCTCTGTTTTATACAAGATAATCGAGCCTCTAGTTATAAGAGAAGACTCGGTTTAACAAACCAAACCGAAATTGTATGTACAATTGATTTACTAATTTAACCGACCTAACCGGTGTGTAAACCGATCCACAATACTCCCCCTCACGTTGGAGTGTGAAGAGCTTGAACACCTAACTTGGCCAAAAGAAACTGAGATTGATCTCGTCCCAAGGCCTTTGTCATAATGTCAGCCAATTGTTCCTTAGTGCCGACATGTTGAAGAGTTATAATGTTGTCTTTAACCGCATCACGAACAGCATGACAATCCGTTTCTATATGCTTCGTCCTCTCATGGAAGACAGGGTTCGACGCAATGTGAATAGCCGCTTTGCTATCACAAAACAGACGAGCTGGAGCAGAAGTGGAGACACCTAGCTCTTGTAAAAGTCGCCTAAACCACTTGATCTCCCGTAATGCAGCAGCCATAGAGCGGTATTCTGCTTCGGCAGAGGAATGGGAGACCGTGTCCTGTTTCTTGGTCTTCCATGACACGGGAGACCCTCCTAACATAACAATATATGCAGACAGAGAACGACGACTGAGAGGACACGAGGCCCAGTCAGAGTCACACCAGACAGTAAGAGACAGATCTGCATCAGACTTCAAGAGAATCCCTGTGCCAGGTGCTCCTTTTAAGTATCGTACCACACGAAGAGCAGCAGTCCAATGAGCCTCTCGTGGACTATGCATAAACTGAGACAGTACATGAACCGAGTAGTTGCAGTCCGGTCTGGTGTTGGTCAGATAAAGTAGTCGACCAACCAGACGTCTATACTTAGTCGCATCTTGAAGTAAAGGACCATCATCTTCTGCAAGCTTCTGATTCTGTTCCAAAGGTGTGGCGACAGGTCTGGAGCTAAGTGACCACAATCCTGAATGATATCGAGACAGTACTTGCGTTGAGACAAAAAAAATGCCTTCTCTGCCCCTGCTAACTTCAAGACCAAGAAAATATTTGAGTTTAACTAAATCTTTCATGGAAAAACAGGTGCTGAGATATACTTTGAATTTGTTGACGAAATCATTGTCATTCCCACATATAATCAGGTCATCGACATACACAAGAACTCTGATTTCTTTAGTGTTGTTGGTGTAGGAGAAAAACGAATAGTCATCATACGATCGTGTGAATCCAAATCTAAGAAGAGCATCCGAGAGCTTTTTGAACCAGCAGCGAGGAGCCTGCTTTAAACCATACAAATATTTGCAGAGACACGACACACCTTGTTGGGATGAGAATGTCGAAATCCTGGTGGCAGTTTCATGTACACTTCTTCCTCGAGATCACCGTGGAGGAAAGCGTGTTGACATCCATTTGAAACACATCCCAATCTCGAGCAGCCACCAAGCGCAGTAGAGACCGCACAGTTTTCATCTTGACCACTGGTGCAAAAGTTTCGTAATAGTCCTCTCCCTCAACTTGATTATTACCAAGCACTACCAGTCTTGCTTTATACCTCTTTTTTTTTTTTTTTTTTTTTTTTTTTTTTTTTTTTTTTTTTTTTCTCTCATCCTTATTCCCCTCCCCTCCTCCCGTTGTTGTTGCTGAGAGAGAGAGAGGAGAAGAGAGCTGAATTTCTTTTGTCATTGCATTTTTCCAGACTTCTAACCTGACTGCTTCACCAAAGTGACGTGGCTCCACAGCTTCAAGAACTTACTTAAGTATATTCTGTGATTCACAGAAAAATGTTCATCAGTGATGTAATCAGCTAGAGGATAGGGACACGAACCAGTGACAGACGAAGTCGAAGCATGTTCTGCAGAGTTTGACTGAACATGATACTGAATATAATCTTGAAGCTTCACAGAAGGCTTGGAAATACGATTGCTCCGTCGAACAGACACTGATGAACTAGGTGCAGAAGAAGATGTGGACAAATTCACATCGCATTCCTGATCCAGACCTGTAGGATGTTCTGCAGCAGCGGAGTCAAGAACATGACTGTCAGGCCGAGAATCAGATGAGGCAGAAAGTGAAGCAGGTTGCAGAGGTTCCGTGAAACTCCCCCTGTCATCAGCTGCTACACACGGCAACCAATCTGCATCATGGGAAACACCTGTGTCTGTTAGTTGTTGTGTAATCTGTGTTGTATCTGCATAAGGAAAAACTGTTTCATGAAACACTATGTCCCTAGAAACAAAGAATGCATTTTTGTCAATGTCATACACCTTCCATCCTTTTTGACCAAAAGGATATCCTACAAATACACAATGTTTGCTTCTTTCTGCAAACTTATCCTTATTCTTGGACATAGTGTGAACATAGCAAGAGGATCCAAACACTTTAAGGTGCTTGTAATCAGGTTTCTTCCCACTCAAAACCTCGTAAGGTGTCAAACCATTATTTAGAGATGTGGGAGTGAGATTGATCAGGTGAGCTGCAGTCAGAACCGCTTCCCCCCAGAAAGTTATTGGAAGATTCGACTGGAAGAGAAGAGCCCTAGCAACATTCAGAATGTGCCTATGTTTTCTTTCAACCCTCCCGTTCTGTTGAGGAGTGTACGCGCACGAGGTTTGATGTATAACTCCTTTCTGTCGGAAAAAATCCTTTAGACACATAAACTCCATGCCGTTGTCACTCCTAACAACCTTAATGTCCTTGTTATACTGTCTGTTAACATAAGCAAAAAACTCCTGCAAAATTCTCTTAACTTCAGATTTTGACAACAACAGATAAATCCATACGGCACGTGAAAAATCGTCAACAATTGTTAGAAAATAAACAGCACCAGAGGACGCCGGTATCCTATAAGGTCCCCACACATCGCAGTGAATTAAAGCAAAGGAATCTGCTGCTTTATTAATACTTTCTGGAAAACTATTCCGAGTTTGTTTTGCTTTGAAACAAATATCACAAGAATGAGAATCAAAAACAGAAACAACATTAGAAGGAAAAGACAGACGGTTAAGTGTTGAACTAGATGGATGCCCGAGACGGTAGTGCCACAGAGATGGATCTTCTGCCACAGAGACTGAGTTTAGACTACCAAAAATTTGACCAAAGTGATAAACTCCATTGCAGACTCTACCTGCTCCAATCATCTTCTTCGACAAAAGGTCCTGGAGAAGACAGAATTTGTCAGTAAAGAGTGCAACACAGTTAGTCTCAGTGAGAAACTTTGAAACCGAAAGCAAAGTGCAGTTTAAGGATGGAACATAAAGAACTCTAGATAGAGTAATGAGATCAGAGAGAACAAGCGTCCCTATTTGCACAGAAACTGTTTGAGTTCCATCAGCAAAACCAATTGTACACGGTGTTACTTTGCGCAGATTTGTCAAGCAAGAAAGGTCACCAGACATGTGATGTGATGCACCTGAATCAAGGATCACATCACCAGACCCTTTCTCACCTGACAACTTGTCTTAATTTTCAGGTTCTTGATAAGCTCCACTCTTGTTCAGTAGACACTGCAAAGTCTTCCATTGATCAGTCGTGAGTTCTGGAAAGACAGACCCATTTGAAGTAGATGCTCTGGCTGTTCTTGCTGTAACCATTGGTGTCTTCTTGTCCCAATTCGCAGCATTACCTTTTGTCTTTCCTCCATTTCTATTATTCATTTGTTTTCCAGATTTTTCAATCCACCAATCAGGAAATCCGACCAACTGCCAGCATCCTTTTTTTTCATGACCACCTCTGCCACAATGAGAGCACACTACCTAACGTGAGACTCCAAGAATTGTGTCAGACATCTGAGAATTTCGTGACCCTGCACGAGCTTCTCCGCGAGCAAGAAATCCCACAGCATTCTGATTGAGTTCTTTTTCAATCGAAGAAGACAGTCGATGTTCTTCTCTCACAACCCGCGAGTATGCAGATGCCAGAGTGGGAAGAGGATCGAGGCTTATCAACGACGTGCAAACCCCACCGAATTTCCCGTCATCGAGTCCGAGAATGAACTGATGCAGACGTTCTTCCTCTCTATCTTTAGAAATCGCCGAACTAGCTCCACAAGTACAGACATGAAGAGGTCTGTATGTTTGCAATTCTTCCCACAAAGAACACAAAGATCCATAGTATTCGAGAACAGATCTACCATTTTGTTTACACGAAGAAAGTTTTTCTTTAATCTGATGAACACGTACATTGTTCCCAACAGAGAATCGCTGCTTCAGTTCTTCCCAAAGAAGCTTAGCATCCGAAATAAAAGTCACAGTCGACTTCACTTTTGGTTCAATTGAAGCGCGAATCCACCCAATCAGCATGGAGTTCACTGTCTGCCAATTTTCGAAGTCTGGATCCATCACCAAAGGTTTAGGCAACGCTCCATTGATGAATCCGATCTTCCGCTTTGCTTGTAAGGCATTCAAGAACTCAACAGCCCCCTCATTGTAGTTTTCTCCATTCAAGAGAATCGGAGAAATCAACGATCCTGGATTATCCGAACTTGATAGAGCATACGGCGAAACCATCCCCGTATTCGCGATCACTGCTCCGGCGTTCTCATTCCCGGCATTCGCCATGAGCGTGAATTAGAAGCTTCAATTTGCTTCAATTTCTTCAATTTCTTTACACTCTTTCTTTACACAGCTCTGATACCATGAAGATTCAGTTTTGATTCAAGAAATCTGTTTTATTCATTATCTCTTCTTTGTTTTATACAAGATAATCGAGCCTCTAGTTATAAGAGAAGACTCGGTTTAACAAACCAAACCGAAATTGTATGTACAATTGATTTACTAATTTAACCGACCTAACCGGTGTGTAAACCGATCCACAATAATTACTCTGGTAAGGATTTCTTATCCGCATGGAAATGAGTCAGACTATCCTTCGCTTGGTGAAGTATCCTTTTTGGGCTTGAACTTCTTAATAGAGGTATCATGCGCTCAATATGTAATGGAAGAGACACTCATATTTGGTTTGATAAATGGATATACCATGAAGTGCCTAAGGTGCTGATCAATAAGAATTCTATAATGGATCTAAATCCCACAGTCTCGAATCTAATATACCCAGATGGAGCGTGGAATACGGATAAGCTTACGAGTTTTTCCATTCCCGGAGGTGAATAGAATCACGTCATATACGCATAACATACATGTACTAATGATGAATGTCTTTGGGATTTCTCTAAAGATGGAACATACACTGGGAAGAGCGGAGTTTAGTTAGCACAAAAACCAATGATTTGGAGTCAACCTATCTCAAACAGAGAGACAAAAGTTAACCTCCTAAAGTCATGGGTATGACGAACAAAGAAATCATCCAAAGCAAAGTTCTTCATGGAGAGCACTCTCTGATGCATTGGCTATTGTCGATAATCTAAGAAGCCATGAAATGCATGTAAATCAGTTGTGTTTAACATGCAAGACAATGCCTGAAATAATAAGCCACATAAACAGAGAGTGATACTTGAGGCTTGAGATGCTCTTCTTTGGGTGCTTTAGAACATATAGAAACAAAGAAATGGAACTGTTTTTAAAGGTGGTCATGCTAACGCGATGTCCTCATCATAAAATCAATTGAAAAATCAGAAGAATGGAGACATGCAAATTGTTCAATCAGGGCAGTAAGTGTTGTGGATAAAACATTAACAGAAAAGGTACAACTTTAGAGCAAATTAGCTCGAGGGATTTTGAAAACCAATATTAGTACATCCTAGATATGTCCGAAATGGCTATGTTGGACTGGCTTGGATTATCAGAGACCATAACAGAGATGCTCATTTTAACATCGTTTTTCTATCTCCGCCGGAGAAGAGATTACAATTTTCGCCAGACTTAATTTTAAACAAATGCATGTAGGCTTAAAAGGACTCCAATTTGGCTGAAAATTTCAGAGACGCTTTGTGATTAAGTGTTCTTCAATATAAATGGTGGGATTGTCGCTCTAACGGCTGGTTTTTCGAATATCTCTTGATCTTACAATCATCATTTATGTTTCTCGACGGAGGAGAAAAAACATTTTGGGCAGCTTTGGTTTAAGACAATGCATGGTGGCTTAAACGTGCTCTGATTTGGCTGAAATTTCAGGGAAGCTTCTTGACTCTCTGTGTTTTAGTTTCAATGGTTGGATTGTCATTTAAGCGGTTGGTTCATCAAATTTATCTGGTTTTACGATCATTGTTTTATGTTTCCGCCAGAAGAGAGGAGACAATTTTTGCTGGACTTGAATCATAACAATGAATAAAGACTTTAACGTAATCCGATTTGACTGAATTTTTCAGGGATATTTCTTGACTAACTGTTCTTTAATTTCAATGGTGGAATTTTCATTTCAACAGTTGGTATATTAGATATCCCTTGATTTACGATCATAGCTTTATGTTGCCGCCAGATGAGAGGAAACAATTCTCCCGGGACTTGATTCGAAACAATGAATGGAGGGTTAAATGTGATCTGATTTGGATGAAATTTCTAGGGAAGGATATTGATTCAGTGTTTTCCAGATTCAATTGTGGAATTTTGTAATCATGTCACATGTTAGGATTACAAAAATCCTTAGGTACGAGTTCGTTCATACAATTTACACAATTTACAGACACATAGTATGTACAACCACAAATGAGGTTATAAGAATCAAAGGATGAACTCTTAATGGTTTTATGGTATTATAGACTTGTAGAACTTGAAGATATATGAAATAAAAAGTTTTATTTAGAACACTCAAGAATAAAATAAAGACTCTTTAGAACACTCTTAGACTTCTCACCCAAACTTGGTTCTACAACCATTGCCAAGCATGGGTATTTATAGTACAAACCCCAAGAAATATTTCAAGGAATATTCCTTAGATTTTTACGCACTATCTTACAATACAAACCACAAACAAATTCAACTTCTTACTTTATCTTACAACCATATTTTATTTCAGCTCCTTATTCATTATTATCTTGACTTCATTGAATTCTTGTCTTTACTTTATTTTATTCCCCCTGTCTCCAAAAGAGGGGCAGCACCATATCTATCCATCGTCAGATGCATTGTCTTCTTCTTTTTCGCTGTCAGAGTCAAATTCTGTCGCATACATTTTTTGACCAAGTATGTATCTTGTTATCTTGTATCTTTTCCCTTCAACTCTGTAGATGGGGTGATATCTTATCTCTTCAGCAAAACCTATTAGATACACGTGTTTGTTATGCCAATGTGTTGTATGTGGACAAAACAAATTCTTGTCAATGTCAGACTCGTTTATCCCGTTTAATGATGCCATGTAGGTTGTCCTTTCATGAAATTTTTTTCCCGAGAAGGCATCATCATCATACCTTGTCAGGACATGGGCATCGTGGTTAGCTTGAACGTAACTAGGACCATCAGACCTGGTTGTGACCGAATTTGCTCTTGCCACCATGTTACATCATGAAACTTGATGAACCATTCATACAGAAGCTTGTACTGAGGCTTTCTCCTTGTCAAAAGGCATTTTGCCAAATATTGCAATATCTTGCTCTTATGGAAAAGAACTCTGATAGTGTATAGATCGATTAAGTTCCATAATAGTAGATATGCTTCTCTTGGAAAATTGCGATAGTGAATAGGATTCATGTATATAGTTTGAGGAAGGGGTATACCGGGTGATAAGGTAGGCCAAGAAGTGGTCCTAGGTCAAGGCCATATTTGTGAATATAGAGCTTTAAGAAGCAATGCAACGTATGAACACCTTGGTGGATGAGCACTGCGTCTAATATCTTTTCGTGTAACCCGTGTGTCATTGTTGTGATCATACTCCTTAGGGATTCTTCAAAAGGGTTTTCCAGTGGGAGCGTATAAATCACTGGAAGAATTGATGATATCTGTCTTTGGGTTCTAGATAGTAAGTCTGGGAGGAAGTTGTCTTTTCCTTTCACATGTTTTACTCCAAACTTCCACTGTGAAAACCAGCTTAACCACCTTAGTAGTTGCGGTTGTGGAAGAATCTTTTGTTTGAACTGGATCATTTTTGGAAATGAGGACATGTCCATTTCTATGAAAAAATGTTGGCCCACTAGATGAAATTCGAATTTCTCTATCCCCCTTTTTACCGCCAGTATTTCTTTGTAAGTGGAGTGATAATGCTTTTCACTGTCCTTGAATGCTCCACTTTTGTAACCACATATATGTTGTTTCCCTTTGTCATCTTCTTCAAGAAGAACTGCTCCTCGATAGCAGTCGCTTGCATCGGTTTGCAAGATTCGTTTCCTTTAGATGGAATCTTTAGAGCAGGTACTGTCTTTGAGATTCTCTTCAATTCGTTTACGGCATTTGTGTAATCTTGACTCCATGGTGGGGCTTTCTTCTTTAGTTGACCAAAGAGGATTAACCTGTGTTTTGCAAATTCCGAAATGAAGTCTGTCATGTAGTTAACAATTATGAGGAATTGTTGGACCTTCTTAAAAGAGAGTTTTTCATTTGGAAACTCATCAAGTTGGCTGGCAATGTGTGGTTGGAGATGATATTCTCCTTCTTTAATGTGCATGCCAAGAAAGTCAATTTGTGTTTCTTCAATAGCCATTTTCTTCTCAGAAAGCATGATGCCATACTTCTGAACAATGTCGTGGAATTTTCCCAGTAATATTGTGTATGACTCAATGTCAGGAGAGAACAATAGGATGTCATCAATGTAGACCAATGCATTAGGGAGAATGGGCTCAAAAATCTTTGTCATGGCTT
>JAKUCM010009490.1:0-16946 GCA_023374145.1 Lepidium sativum | reverse complement strand
GTTTGGAGCAACCTGCAAATTTGATCACTCAATGTCACTAAACGCTTACAACAATACAGGTTTAGCCATGTCTTCTCTACCTACACCCTATCCTTATGCTCCACCTGTTTCAACTCATCTGAGAATCTCATCGCCACCAAGCCACTCTGATCCGACCACACTGCCCAATGGTAAACCCGCTTCAGAGAGTCAAAGCTCCGAGAATGAGAAACAACAAGACAATAGTCCTGCACAACTTGAGAAATCACAAGAGTCATCGCCACCTAGCCACTCTGATTTAACCACCTTACTCAATGGTAAAGCTGATGCAGAGAACCAAAGTTCAGAGACTGAGAAACAAGACGATAGTCCTGCACAACTGGACAAGTCTGATAATTCTTTATGATCATGTTCATAATCTCAGAATCACAATCTGGCTGAGTCTTTCCCCACTCAGGGTATCTTTGCCCTTTTTGTTATTTTTTTTTGGAAGGAGGGCTTGGATATGTTCTTCTATCTTTTTTTTTGGTTTCTGGACGGCTATGGCTTAAAACAAAATAGGAAAAGAACAGTGTTTTGAATTGGTTAATAATATTTGACATCATTTAGCAACTTTCTGATTCTCAACGCATCATCAAGTTCATGATTTTTTCATATCTTTATCAATCTATGTAACAGTAAGGTTAGGATTGATAGAAGTTGGATCAATGTTCATAAAAAACAGATTTAAACTCACCTGTTTCAGGAACAAATGTAGCGACAAGAACACAAAAAAGAGAGAGACCGAGTTTGATAATAATGATTCTGATAAAAAGGTTCACAACCTGCAATCCCAATGTTTATACTGCAATACTGCAAATGGGACAGAAACGTAAAAGAAACAAAAGCAACAACGTTCCTCTACTTCAATTGTCGTTTAACGATTCTCTTTCCTAAATAAAAGTCACGTTATTTATTTGTGCCAACTCAGCTTCATCTTCTTACTTTTCTTTTGACTCTTCTCAACCTGCGACAAATCCCCCCGATTGAGAACAACTTACCCTCAAGTTTCGAACTGTGGAAACTTTCTTTTGACATCAAACAGAAATTCCCATGTGGCTTCATCTGCTGATTGGTTTGCCCATTTCACCAATACCATAGTGGCTGCTTTACCTTGGCGTTTAACCATTTTTCTTTTGATGATAGTTTCAGGTTCCTTAACAAATGCATCTTGCAAATTGACTGGAAGGTGAGATGAAGTGATAGTTGTTCCCACGTGTGCTTTCAACTGAGAGACATGAAACACTGGATGGATTTGTGAGGAAGCTGGTAGTTGTAATTTGTAAGCAACCTCACTACACTTGTCTTTGATTTCATAGGGACCGTAGTATTTTGGAGATAGCTTGGGACTGCTACGATATACCACTGAGTTTTGCCTGTATGGTTGGAGTTTAACAACCACCCAATCTCCAATGTTAAATGTCTTGTTTGAGCGCTTACGATCTGCAACTTGTTTCATCCGATGTTGAGCTCTCATCAAATGAAATTTCAGCAAGAAGATCATGTTTTCTCTGTCTTGCAGGCATTTTGCCACTACAACCACATTTGCTTCACCTGGAATGTATGGTAAGTGAATGGGAGGAGGTTGTCCATAAACTGCTTCATATGGAGTAGACTGAATTGATGTGTGGAAATTGGTGTTGTACCAAAATTCAGCCAAGGGAAGCCATTTGCTCCACATATAAGACTTGTCACTACACATACACCACATATATGTTTCCAAACATTGATTTACTCGTTCAGTTTGGCCATCTCTTTGCGGATGATAGGCGCTAGAGAACTTCAGACTTGTGCCTTGTAAAGAAAACAATTCCTTCCAGAAATCACTTAAGAACACTGCATCACGATCACTCACAATGGACTGAGGGCATCCATGTAGCTTATAAACATTATCCAAGAATGCTTGAGCGACACTTACAACGGTATAAGGGTGTGAGAGAGCAACAAAGTGGGATGCTTTACTCAATCGATCCACCACCACCATGATCACTGTTTTACCAAAGGAGTGAGGGAGTCCATAAATGAAATCCATTGACACATCTCTCCAAATAGCGGAAGGAATGTTCAATGGTTGTAGCAGACCATGTGAGGCAGCATTATCATGCTTACAAGCTTGGCAAATTTGACAGCAACAGATGAATGCTTGTATGTCCTTTGTCATTCGTGTCCAAAAGAATAGGTTGCGAACTCTTTGAAAGGTAGTGTCACGCCCAGAATGTCCCCCTGTCCCAGAACTGTGGAGCCATTGTAACTGATTCTCGCAACTCAGCAATTTTAGGAACTACAATTTTGTTTTTCCTTCTTAAAATGTTGTTGTTCCATGTGTAATGTTTGGTAACATCAGACCCTTGTAACCCTTGAATTTTTTTCTGCAACTCTGCATCTTTGTCATATCAATCTTGAATCTCTTTTAAT
The DNA here is from genome assembly GCA_023374145.1 of Lepidium sativum. Taxonomy (NCBI): domain Eukaryota; kingdom Viridiplantae; phylum Streptophyta; class Magnoliopsida; order Brassicales; family Brassicaceae; genus Lepidium; species Lepidium sativum. The sequence continues at coordinate 14,513 of JAKUCM010009490.1, read as the reverse complement.
AAATCACAAGTGACTACAATTAAAGCCATGTGCAGTATTTCTGAACCTTGAACTCGAGACAGGGCATCTGCAGCATGATTCTCTTTACATTGCTTGTATTGCATCTCATAATCAAACTCCGACATTTTTGGCAGCCATTGTTGTTGAATGGGAGTGTTTAAGCGTTGCTCCAAGAGACACTTGAGACTTCTCTGATCCATTTTAATGATAAAGTGGTTTGGAAGCAGGTAATGTCACCATTTTTGCACCGCAAACACTACAACCAATAGTTCTTTTTCGTAGATGGATAAGATCAGCTGTTTACCTTTCAAGTGGCGGCTTATGTAGGCTAACATGTGACTTTCTTGCATCAACATTGGTCTAATTTCTTGTCCACTTGCATCAGTCTCCACTATAAACTGTTTGTCAAACTGTGGAAGAGCCAATATCGGAGTAGTACACAACACCTTTTTCAACTCATCAAAGGATAATTGAGCTTCATCAAACCACGCAAACGCTTCTTTCTTAGTGAGTGATGTAAGTGCACGAGCAATTGACCAAATCCTCTCATAAAGCGTCTATAGTAACCCGCTAAACCAAGGAATCCACGAAGTTGTTTCAGGTTTTGAGGCACATGCCAGTCACTTACTGTCTTAACCTTATTCGGATCTGTTGATACTCCTTGAGCTTCTATGTAGTGTCTCAAGTACTCAACTCTCTCAGCCCGAAATGGACATTTGCTCATCTTGGCGTAAAGCTTGTGTTGCCTCATGACCTAAAACACAACCCTTAAATGCTCTAGGTGAGTTTCCTTGGAGTAACTATAAACCAAGATGTCATCAAAGAATATTAAGACAAATTTTTTCAGAAATTCCTTGAACACTTAATTCATAAGGCCTTGAAACGTCGCTGGTGCATTAGTGAGTCCAAAGGGCATCATGAGGTACTCATAGTGTCCACAATGTGTTCTAAACGCAGTCTTATGAATGTTCCTTGGATCCATCCTTACTTGATGATACCCCGCTCTCAGATCGATCTTCGAATAGATAGTAGACCCGCCCAATTCATCCATCAAATCTTCAATTAAAGGTATGGGGAAACGATTCTTGATTGTGAGGGCATTCAAACTTCTATAATCGACACACAACCTCCAACTATTGTCCTTTTTCTTTACCAACACTACAGGGGATGAAAGGGGCTTGAGCTAGGTTGTATTGTACCCTTATTCAGCATCTCATTTACCATCTGATCTATTTTATTCTTTTGATAGAGAGCGTAATGATACGGCCGTTGATTCACTGGATTAGCACTTTCAATCAAAGGAATTTGGTGATCATGATTCTCTCTAAAAGGAGGTAATTCTACGTGTTCCTCAAATATGTCACCGTATTCTAAAAGTAGCTCTTACATCTCCGCCATGGATTCACTGCCCGATACATTTACTGTGATTGTTGATAGTTGAATTTCTTCCTCTAAGGACGAGTTCTCGGTACATACTATAGCACTATGGTTCTGTTCATCTTCAGTTTGTTCAATTTCAACGCTTTAACATCTCTCACTAACCCTGGTTTCAACCCATGAGGCATCACCCTCTGTTTTCCCACTGTAAATCCCATCTCCAACCTCCTGAAATTCCATTGAATAGTTTCCAAGGTTTCTAACGACTGAACCCCTAGCACCACGTCACAATTACCCAGCGGTATAAGCATAAAATCAGCTTGAAATTTTGCTGACTGTAGACTTCTCTGGAAATTCTTTATGATACCTTCCACTTTCAGTTTACTCCCATCTGCCACAGAGACTTTAATCAACCTTGGAGGACTGATCCTAACACCTAACTTATCTGTCAGTTTCACATTGATAAAGTTGTGAGTTGATCCTGAATCAATCAATACAAATAATCCCCTTCCCTCTGAAACTCCCCTCACCTTCATAGTTCAATAACTAGCAACTCCAGTCACAACACTTACATATACTTCAGCCAATTCTTGATCCGGTAAAGTGATAATTTCTTGTCATGTGTATTCAGTCTCTACCATGTCTTCTTCCTCTATATCCATCAATTAGAGCTGCAACTTTTTGTGCACCAAGTGATGTCCAGGAGTATATGGTTCATCACAATGATAACACAGTCCCTTTGCTCGCCTCTCATTTATCTCATCTGTTGTTAAAAACTTTTTGGGGGCGTTACGTGATGTTTGAGTTCTCACACCTCTGTTGTCAACAACTGACCGGTTTTCCTGCTCTTTTCGAGGCTCATATGTCTGTTTGCTCGAGATCATTGTGCCTCCAGTCTTGTTATTACCCCACCCCTGAGAACCCAACTGTTTTGGGTGAGCCTCTTCATACAACCTAGCCAACAAATGGCATTGGCGGATGGAGTGTGGTTGGAACATCCTCACTTGCATTTGTGTATCCTTTCTTAGACCTGCCAAATATGCACTAAGCAGAGAACTTTGAGACAAATCCATCCTCAACCTAATGTTCTCAAAACTTTCATGGTAATCAGTGATACCGTTTGTTTCTTTTAGCTGCATGAGCTCAACAATGGGATACTCATATACCTTGTCAAACCTTTCCTTTAATAAGCTTTTGTATATGTTCCAGTCACTGATAACTCCATACCCTTCTTCAGATAGAATCAATGACTGATGCCATTTTGCAGCTATATCATCTAAGTGCATAAAAGCCAACTTAACTCTTATCTCCAAGGGAGTAAAATCCAGGGAAAAAATTGGTTTACCTTGAACAACCATTTCTTCACGTTTTCACCATTAAATCTGGGAAAATCAATTTTTCCTAACCTGGTTAAACCCTCGTGAGCAGTTTGAGTTTGATACCTATGCCCTCTGTTGTTCTCGTGTTGTGGAACACTCTGCTCTGGAGGAGTAGGAAGAACCAGAGTGCTTCTCTCTCCTTGAACCCCACTAGTCGAAGCCCGAGTCACAGAAACGAGTTTGATAATAATGATTCTAATAAAAAGGTTCACAACCTGCAATCCCAATGCTTATACTGCAATACTGCAAATGGGACAGAAATATAAAAGTAACAAAAGCAACAAGGTTCCTCTACTTCAATCGTATTCTCTTTCCTAAATAAACGCCACGTCATTTATTTGTGGACTTCATCTTTTTACTTTCCCTTTGACTCTTCTCAACCTGCTACAATCTATATGGTCGATGTTTTAGATGCAGCATCCATAAAAAGTTATTTTCCATGTTTACTACCAGTGAACAGACAATTTTATGGACTTGCAAAAATACAGATTAGCTCATCTTTCTCATTTCTTCACAAAGGAAATGGAATCTAACGCAAATGGTATAACAAAATAAGAAAACGACGACAACTTGTGCTGATGTGTCACGATATGATTGGTGAGCCTACGTAATTCTACGGAGTCTGTGTTTTTAAATCTGCTGCTTCGCAGGATCGCGAGAGAGAAAGGGATACAATTGTTAGAGACTGAGTAAAAGAAGAGGCAAAGGAAAAAAATGTACAAATCACCATTAGCGTTGCTTACGTTTCTACTTCTGTGTTTTGGATTCTTCGATCTCGGTAATGCTCTTTACGGATCTTCGTCGCCAGTGGTTCAGCTCACTGCTTCTAACTTCAAGTCCAAGGTATGGCACTGCTGAATCGATTTCATCTTTTGGTGTATCATCTCTTCGTACAGTCCTTAGCTGAATTATTTTATCTCTTCCATCTGCGAAGATTTCTTGAGTGTCTCTGCTTGTTCTATATTGATTAATCTCTAGCTTTCAAACCATCGTTCAAAGATTGATCTAGTTTGTAGATGAGAGACAAAGAGTTCAAGCTGGGTGTATATTTTGTTTCTAGTTTCAGCAGCTTATAGATTTGTTTCGTTTCTATTTCATATTTGTTGTTAATTGGAACTGTTTGGGTAAAATCCGAAATGAGAATTGATGTGAATCTGTACTAGTGTTCTTAACATGCTTCTTGCTGCAGGTACTTAATTCAAATGGAGTTGTTTTGGTCGAGTTCTTTGCGCCATGGTGTGGCCATTGCAAAGCTCTAACGCCTACATGGGAGAAAGTGGCTAATGTTCTGAAAGGAGTTGCTACTGTGGCAGCAATTGACGCAGACGCTCACCAGTCTGCCGCACAGGTTTGTGATGTTATTATGAGTCATCTCATACAGTGAAAAGGTCATCCCAAGCTTCTATGTTTACATGCGATCGTTGTCTTGAAGCATACTACTTACGTCAATGCCTAAAGCCAGGCTCTGATTAACCCAATAGTTTTTCTATAAATATCTGATACTATAGTAAATGTACTATCTGGTTCAGGATTATGGTATCAAGGGTTTCCCAACCATTAAGGTCTTTGTTCCTGGAAAGCCTGCGATCGATTACCAAGGACCACGAGATGCCAAATCCATCGCCAGTTTTGCTTACAAGCAGGTTTGTCACATGCTTTTTGTGGACTTGTCATTACATACTTTTTATCTAGTCATGAATTTCTCATCCTTTATCATGATCCGGCGTATTCAAAGGCCCAATCAAGATGTTCCTGCCACAGTAAACAAGAGTTATCTTTTTACTTTGTTAATTCTTATGGCCAGACAAGCAGATATATCCTCATAAGTATGCCATACCTATGTAGAAGAAGTATAATACTCTTTATACCTTCTTAAAGCTAAGTACCACAAAGATACGTTGCAGATTTGTACTAAAACTAAAATTTGAAAATACAAAGGGCAGCAGTTGATGCTCTTATTTGGGTCAGCATCTGCATAATGCTACTACCTTTTCCATGGTTCTGTAGGTAGTTTAGTAAATAGTAGTAATTGAAGAACCATAAGTGGCCATTATGTCATCTTTATTTGCATTGAACATATAATATTCTCCAACGAACCCATGCACCTGTAGTCAGATAAGCTGATTGATGGTCTATTTTGCGCGCAGATCAAGGCTCTTTTGAGTGACCGTCTGGAAGGCAAAAGTAAACCAACTGGAGGAGGATCTAATGAAAAAAAGTCTGAAAGTAGTGCATCCATTGAACTGAATTCTAGCAATTTTGATGAGTTGGTCATCAAAAGCAATGAACACTGGATTGTTGAGTTTTTTGCACCTTGGTAAGTTATATGCCTAACCAATTGTTTATGCCTTTAAACTTCCTCAGCAGCTCTGAAGCTGTCAACATCTTTTTTCCTTTATTCTAAAAGGTGTGGACACTGCAAAAAGCTTGCCCCAGAATGGAAAAAGGCTGCAAAAAATTTGAAGGGGAAGGTTAATCTAGGCCATGTCAATTGCGATGTTGAGCAGGTAATCACTGGAAAATATTTACATCGTAAAATATCTGGCAATGGGAGATAATGTTATGGACTCTCTCCCGTCTCAACCTTCTACTGCAATCTGAGAAGTATTAGCGTGAAAGTTGGCTTCATATGCCTAGTCTTTATCCATTCTTTTTAAGCATGAATTTCGACCTGCTCCCATGTGTGTATAAAAACTATGGTATTCATTTTACCCGTGATGAGTTCTGACTAATGTTCATATATATTGCAGTCAATAATGACCAGATTCAAAGTGCAAGGGTTCCCTACAATTTTGGTATTTGGTCCAGACAAAAGCATCCCATATTCTTACGAGGGTGCTAGATCTGCCTCAGCCATAGAATCTTTTGCGTCGGAACTTGTGGAATCCAGTGCTGGCCCTGTTGAAGTTTCTGAACTAACTGGACCGGTATTGTTCACATCCTTTGTTTTGTCTCTAACGCTAGTTCTTAAATACTACCAAGCTCGAAACAAAGACATTGACACGTGATCCATGGTAATTGTATAGGATGTCATGGAGAAGAAGTGTGGTTCTGCTGCAATTTGCTTTATCTCTTTCTTACCTGACATTCTTGACTCCAAAGCTGAAGGAAGAAACAAGTATCTCCAGATGTTATTATTAGTTGCAGAGAAGTTTAAGAAGCATCCTTACAGGTATACTAAGAAAGACTATATCCTCTGTGCTGCAGTGTTTTCTTGTTCTCAGCTAGTATATATGGTTATAGAACCTCCCCACAGGAGTGGGGAGAACAAGTTTATAAGTTTCTTAGTGTCCTTAGGAACCTAAAATGAAAAAAGAGAGTTAACTTTTCTATAGAAATATATTAAGCTAATCTGAAAGTCCCATTACATAAGTGTTGGGACACTAAAACGTTATAATCAAAATTTAACAGACTGAGGTTAACAGTTTAGGACTTGCTTCTAGAACATCAGGACAAGAACTCGTTATATTTCATGCACTTCCCATGATAATATCATTTCTTAAAAGTCAGAATGAGAATCTCAAGTAAAGTTCAACACTGTGTGCAGCTTTTTGTGGGTGGCAGCTGTAACTCAGCAGGATTTGGAAAAGCGAGTTAATGTGGGAGGATACGGTTATCCAGCAATGGTAGCCATGAATGTGAAGAAAGAAGTATACGCTCCTCTGAAAAGCGCCTTTGAGCTTCTACACCTACTGTAAGTTTGGTTTAAAGTAAAGAGAACACAATGGTTCAGGTGATTCTCGCTCTTGTAACACTGTAATCTTTGTTTGTATTATTCCATCAGAGAATTTGTGAAGGAAGCTGGGACCGGTGGAAAAGGAAATGTGCCAATGAATGGAACACCAGAGATCGTAAAGACAAAGGCGTGGGATGGTAAAGACGGAGAGTTGATTGAGGAAGATGAGTTCTCGCTTGAAGAACTCATGGGAGATGATGTTGGTGGTTCTAAGGAGGAGTTATGAAGAATCCAATGGTCTTAACCTGATTTTATTACCTTTTGGGATCTGAATCGGTTAATGTATTTTCTATTTTACGAGAGTAAGAGCATTTCAAGAGATAGGAACGTGTATGGATATTGGATTTAGATAGACAGATAAGAGAGAACCTGTGCTGCAGTGAAATTAAAGTTCATCTCTTGGTAACTTCTTTACCAGTGTTATACGTTTGTCTTTGAGACTTGAGATAAGTAAGATAAGCAAATTTATGACAAAAAGAACTCATTATATAAGAAATCATAATTATAGCCTTACATAACCAAAGTAAACTTGTTCTGGAATGTTATAACCAAATCATGTTCTTCAGGTCAAAAATTTGTGAGTGTCATGTTATCATCAAGCAAAAAATCCCAATCGAATTGAAGTGGATAGGTAATATATATATACATACGCTTTATATAGCTAGCTACTCCTTTGGTTCTAGCACTTTATTAGAGAGAATATATGTTATTTTCGAATCCAATTGGTACAACGACGACGAAGAAGTAATAAACCAGGTTACAATTGAACTCTTTCGTAAGCAACTCTTCATTGTCCATATCCAACATATATTATTAAGCAGCAGATAAATTCAAAGCCCAGTGAGGAGAATTGCATAATTTGAATTCAGCGGTGAGAATAAGGCAAAGACCCTGAATAAGCATACCGGGATGCTACTAATGAAGGTGGAAGCTCAGGTTCAGTTATGCTTGGGTATCTTCGTGATGATCGGTAGTACTCAGCCAATGAATCTGCTGTCACATACCGCGAATACAGATCAGCATCTTCTCTTCCGGGAGAACCCCGGTATGTCCTTGGTGGCCTTTCAAGAGCATGGTACTCATAACTGTAATATGGGTCTCTCCTATAGGAGTCTAGAGCAACCGCTGAAGCTGGTGGTTCGGGCGACTTTCGACCCATGATTTCCCGTCTAGAGCTTAGATGATCATACATGTGGTAGTCTCTCTCAGGCAAATTAAGATGACGAACTTCCCTATGGTCATGCCTGTCAATCTCTGCTTGTCTCAAAAGCCGATCATGGTCCACAGATAGATGGTAGGAATCCAAACAAACACGGTCTCGGTTGACAATGTGGTAAGAAGAATCAGGAGGCGGAATTGGATGATGTTGGGTTGTTTCTCCTCTTCTTAGGCCGTACGTTCTATACTCCCTTTCGCTGAGATATAGATTATGTGGTTGTTCTTCTCTGCGTGGAGGAAGAGGTGAAGCACGTCTTCTTTCATGTGTGCGGTTCTGGTGAGAACTACTACTAGGGGCATATCGATCTCTATCAGATCTTTTCCTATCAGCATCACGGAGAACAGAGACTGGCTGAGTGTGAGTAACTTGTGCAGGGACAGGACTCGGCCGAAAAAGCTTTCTTAGCTTAAAAACCTTTAAGAACACCATAATAGAAGAGAGGAACAGAGTGATGAAAACGCATTGGTCGTATGATAGATGCTTTGACAGTATGATGAAAAAATGTGCTTTACCTGCTTATGAGTCAATTCTGTTTTGAACTTGTTTTTATGGTTGTAGTTCTCTTTGATAGCTTTCTTAAACTGGCTCTCAGGCAACGGTATGCAATCACTAAAGATCTTAAAGCGCACCTGAAATGCAAAGAATATCATCAAGTTGATTCATAAGTTATAAATTACGATGAAAGAACGAAATCTTCAAGACTAGTTGCATACATGAATTTTCATTTTTGAAAAGAGGTTGTCAATGACATGGCTAGCAAACATAGGAAAAACACCACTGTTACCTGAGCAGGAAAGGATCCACCAAACGCATTGCGCTCAAGTTTCATCCCACCCACAGAGGATGCTTGAAAAATTCCATAGAGAAGTTTGAGATCATAGTCATAAAGGAAAAGCTTAAGCCCCGGCTTGATGCCCATTACATAATCCTTCCTCTTCTCTTGTACGCCCATTACACTATACCGGAAACAATCAGGTCTAGTTTTTTTATTGCACATGAAGATCAATCCACCAATCTTTTCTTTACTATGCTCATCTCTTTCTCTTTTCTCAGGGTCAACAAGCTGCCCTTTCTTCTTTTCCATTTTTTCTTGTGTTGCATCAGCAGCAGCTACTACCTTTTTCATATGTTTCTTGTTTGAACCTAAAACCTGTTTCCTCTGTCTCTTCCTCTTGGATATCTGATCTCCAGCCAAGCCAGTTTTGTCTTCAGTTTGCTTATGTTTTTCAGCAAGTGTCTTTTGTTGACTTCCTTCACCAGTAATTGCTTCCAGCGAAATCGATTTCTCAGCATCACTGTGTTGCTTGGTTCCACCTAACACGTTATTTTCTTGATCATTCTGCTCCAATTGCAGAGTTCCATTATCAGTTTCAGATTTAATTAAAGGTGCTGCTTGAATCTTTTTGAATTTGGCTTTAGTCTTTCTTTTTCTTGGTTGTCTTTTCTCCACTGGCAAGGCATTTTCAGGGGCTTCTACAGAACTGCCAATAGCTTTCTCAGCCTCCATCAAGTTACCTCCTGAAGAAGCACCAGCGTCTCTCTTATCTGACATTATTGCATCCATATCCACTCCTTCCTTAGGTCCCTGCAATATAGTTGCACTCTTTTTATCCATCACCTCAGCAAGAGTCCCTTTGAATTTTTCCCCCTTATGGCTCTTCAGAATGCTAGCGTCTCCCTTCTTCACCTCTTTTAGTGTTTTCTTACCAGAAGGTTTGCCTCCATCAGATTTTTCATCACTACCTGTAGGTTGAGGAGTTTCTGCTAATTCTTCTAATTTCATATCATTTACTCCAAGAGAGGATTCTGAATCTTTGTCTTTTTCAGTAGAACATTGAGGGGAACCTACAACAGAGTCTATAACCTTCTTTATATCCTTTTCGCTTTCACCAAGAGAAGGTTCTGCACTTTGATCATCTTCCTTGGTGTTTACTACGGTCCTACCTTCCTTAATACCTTGTTCTAAAGTGTCATTATCCTCACCAGCCACCTTGACGGCAGTGCCTTTTTTAATTTTCCTTTTTACTAGCTTTTTTACTTTTTTAACAATTCTAGTTTTCGCTTGTAATCCCTGTGGCTTTTTAATTCCAGAAGAACTTGCTTCAACAGAAGCAAGGACAGAGGGTTCTTCTACAGTCCCATTGGCATCCACAAAAGTTTCATCTCCCTCACTTTTTTTTCCAGCAGAGGTTTCTACAACCTCATTCTTATTATTTTCCTTAGCTTCAATTACCACTTCCTCATTCTTACCGGAAGCTTTATCATTCTCAACTACAGAGGCCTCGAGAGATTTCTCATTCTCATCATTTTGAGAATTTTGTACATCCATTTTCAAGAGACAAGCAGATTTCAATGTCTAGTCGCTGCAAAATTAGTCTCTATTTAAGCTACCACGGAGAATCTAATGAAAAAGAGATCGTGATTCTTAGTAAAAGAAGCACTACGCATGACTTAGCAGCATCATAACAAAACAGAAATAAGAGTAGAACTCATCAAACAGAAAGAGTTCAGATGAGATAGAAATCATTAATTTAACTAAAGTAATCCAAATCCAATAGAAAAGTTGATAAAATTTCCCAAAACAAGTTCAAGTGGAAAGAATAAACACACAAATATAAGCCGTAAATTAAACATATACCAAGAATTGATAAACTAAGAGATCAGAGAAAGCATTAGCTAATATGTCTGTGTGTTTTCATCACTTGTAGTCTTACACTAATCAAGTAAACCCCAAAAAGGTCAACAATCAATACAGAGCAACCAAATTGAGAAATTTTAAAACAGTAACTGACATGTAAAAGGAAAGTCACCTTAAAACACGAAGAAACAACCAGAGATCGGAGACGGAGAGGGCAGATATAGAAGGACTAAGCCCAAACTTGCTTAGCCTAAAATAGAGAGAAATAGATTAGAAAAAAAACAAAAAAAAACCAAATAGTGTATATCATATATAGAGTCTAAAGGCTGCTTAAAGAAGTCTTAGCGATGGAAGAAAGAACACAATTTCGATGATGATGTCTCTCCAAAACAGCGGAAGAGGAGTTTGATTAGAATGGATCTTATCAAAATAGAAGGGAAAAAGGAAAGAATTGAGCAAGAGATTAGAGGGAAGAAGAAGGCTTCATTCAAAGAAATGGATCATTACTTCGTTCCTTGACAGATAGTGTAAATATCCATACTTTATATATGTTTGGGCCTCTCCAGGCTCACACAAAGCCCAAATAAAAAGGGAGAAAGTGTAGACAAGTAAAGAAGGGAAATGAAAGGAGAAATCCAAAGTGGCTTGTAGGATCCTTTTATATATATGACACCGTCGAATTTTCTAATTCGAAAATATAATCTTGGATACAGAGTTTCTTTCTCTCCTTCGGCAGTCTACTCAGCTATGATAACCAATATCAACATAATAACAATCAATATCTATTTTTTCCTTAGGAGATGGTAGATCATAGTTTATACAGAAAAAGAAACTTTCATGAAATACAAAATGATATGTTCAGCAAAATAAATAAAAAATTCTTAATTCCTACGGGTATTGCCAACAAGTTACGTCGGCTTAATTGGTCCTCAGTGAATCATGTGATCTCTTTAAGTGAAACTGAAACAACCGGAATACTTCCTTTCTTTTGACTTCTGTAACTGCAAAAGAACAACAATCCTAGACTGTGTTCAAAGTTTAAAGCTTTTGAGAGGTAATTGGATGCAAACCTTAAACGACCTCATCCTCTGCTTCTCTAAGATTCCTTTTCAAATTCGCTAGTTCCACTTCAAAATCAAACAACAAAACAACCGCTTAAGTTCCCCAGTCTTAAATAGATTCGGCGGAACAAGATTTTAGTTTCTCCATTTGTCTTTACCATTTATCAACTGCTATCATATAATAACTAAAATTCCAAACTTATTTTCGATACAGCAAATTCTGCTATCATATTGTATTATAAATCTATACCTTTTTTGTAGTGCCTTCATTTATGGGATATAGTTTTATATCCATTATTTAGAAGATAGTAAGTATATCTAACATTTATATCTAAAAAAGAAAAGAAGAAGATATAGATGATGTCATCAATCTCAATGATGTTTAGGATTCCTAATTATAACCGTTGATTAACTAAATCATGTGGCTAGCATAAACCAAGTAACTTATTTTATTGATTTACCGAAGATATTAAATAAAACATATGTATTGATCTAAATCCTTCCAGAATCTAAATCTAGGGCATATATACTAATCCGTATATCTGTCAAAATGTAAAAATAATGTACAAAAAACTCGTACAAGTGAAATATTTACTTAACGCGTAGCTTGAGCTTAAAGTCGGCACATACTTGTTCAGTATTATATATCATTAATCTCTTTTTATATTTTGATTTCAATATATTTTTTTTAAATTTTAAGATTCATCTAAAGATGGAAGGAAAGATGAACCAGAGATCTGATTTAGGTGATCTGATTGCGACTGCAATTAAGGCTACTTACAATACACGGAGCTTTGGCGGTGTCGAGCGATGCGTCGATGTGTTGCATCGCCTCAAGTCTTTCTCTCTCTCAGTCAAGGATATTGATCAATTGTGTGAATCCATTAGTAAGTTGGAGACTCTGAGAAGGCATAGGAACCCTAAGATTCGTAAGGAAGTTGGAGCCTTGTTTCATTCATGGTTGAAGTCGATGTACACACAAAGTAGACACAATTCTTTTCCAAAAGCGAAAAAGATTGATCTAACTAAGCCGCTGAATCTGAAGACAAGACGTGTCGCTCCCCACGATGCTACCATGAAGAAGAAGAAGACGGATTTGGAGAATATTGCTAGAAACAAGAAGATGTGTTCTCTTACAACCAAACAGCAGACTGAACCAGTAGTTAAAGATTCTGCAAACCCTAAATCTGTTGGTGCCTTGGAGAACAAGAAAAGGGAGATATATGATTTATTCGAAGCAGCAAAGAAAGCAGCTGATGCGGCCAATGCTAAGGGTATTCTCTCCGGTAAACCAGAGGCATCTCGTTGCGTGGAAGCTCTCTCATTACTCATGAAAATCAAAATCACTCCAAAACCTATAGAATAAGGGAAGAGGATGATCGAGAGACTTGAATGTAAGCATAAAGACCGCAAGATTTGTCATGCTGCATCAGCCCTTCTCCAGATTTGGACACAGAGGAAGACTAAAGAAACCAAACGGAAAGGTATAAGCACCAAGACATTTCCAAATTTTTCATAGTCGTCATGGATAAGCAAATTTAAAACTCTAATTGAAGATCATGGCTTTAACGTAATGTTGATATTCGTATCTTAGAGTTTTACCCACTATGAAGATTGTCCAAGTCCACAAGAATCTCAAAAAAAAGAGGCTATGATCAAATTCGAAGATTTGGAAGGAAGATATCAAGAAAAGCAAAGAAGATATTAGAATTAAATAGTAGGGTTTAACCGTAATAGCAATAATTAGGACAAAACTTGGTAAAAAAAACTAATAGAACTACGTTTATGGCTTGATTCCTATGGGGTACGTAGGCAGCCCAATATATATAATGGGTCCAGCTATGATTCAATGAAATTCATTATTTGTTTATATGAAGTTTTGATCTTTCTAATTATGAGTATCTAGTCCAAGTTTTTTCCTACAAAACGACGAATCGTTGATTGTTGTTTTGTGCGTCAATACGAAAGAAAGTGGCAGGTGGACTGAAAAGGTTCTATATTGATGGTATTATAAAGACCAAAAATGTGAGGAATAGATGACATCAATTGTAAGCGTTGTATGCGTTTGAGCAAGTATTGTGTTGGATTTCTCCTACAGGAGATTAAGAGACCATCTGATTTGTTTATTTAAGCACGTATTTTTTACAATCTCGTTGGTTTTGTTTAGTAGCAGAGTATTTACAAGGCAATATTTGCCATTTCAGGAAACCTAAGCTAAGAGATAATTGTGTTCTTTCTTTCTCTATTTCCCTTTCTAACTAATGAGTAATGACTATGTGACTCAAGATCATCATTCACACCCTAGAGCCCTCAAGGCAATAATTTGTGAATATTTCCAATAGAAAACTTTACTTAAGGAGTCTAAAATATTAGACTTATAATTAAGTTTGAATTAGTAGCCTATAGTTACATGATATTAGATCAATCGAGTAATCATGTGAATAGGAATTTGATTTTGGATATTATCTAATACTCACAAGTATCAAATAAAACAAGACGATATCTAAATTTTGAGCTGATACCTTTATTTTGCTTTAGTTTTGTTTTAGACTTTTAATTCCGATTTTCTTTGAAAAATTAAATAATCTAGCGGTGTCTATACATTCAGAGCTTGCAATTGACAAAACTAAAGAAGAATGTAATGACATTGAACTCTTAAATACAACATCAGTTAAGCTGTAGAACAAAATTTGATCTACAGCTTCGTCGCTCGTGGTAAGGTCATTCTCGTTGAGTATACTGAGTTTAAAGGGAATTTCACTTCCGTCGCTTCACAGTGTCTCCAAAAGCTTTCTTCTTCCAATAACAAGTTTACATACAATTGTGACGGTCACACTTTCAATTACCTCGTCGAAAATGGTTTCAGTGAGTTTCCTTTATACCTGATTCAAAAGCCTTACTCTGTTTGGATATATTTGGTGAACATAGATGTATCTTTGAATTTGTATTGCTATTGCTCCACTCGATCCATTTGGTCATTCTCTATTACTACTAGTGTATGCCTGTTTTGCCTCTTGGTTTTAAGGTAGGTGATATATGATCAATACTAATACAGATTCGTGTTTGTAAGGAATAAAAGGTTGTTTTTTTATAATGCCCATAT
>JAKUCM010009489.1:0-11824 GCA_023374145.1 Lepidium sativum | reverse complement strand
TTCGCACAATTTCTTGTAATTCCCTCTTTATATACTCCTGTCCCGCAAAATCCTCAAAAGTCACACCCGTTTTCCTCCTCTGCTGATATAAATTTTGCCCTGGCAGCGAGAATCAAACATTATCTTAGATCCAATGAACGCAGAAATATGTGGTCAATACAGAAGGGAGTAGTACATTTCTCAACATACCGACTCTTGCCTAGTGAACCAAGTGCTTCGCGCTTGAGAGGCTGCCTTATCTTTTTGGTAGGGGTTCCAAGATCACAAGGGATTAACTTGGCATAGATTGGCCTCGTGATACTATCGATCCAAACATAAAGCGAAGCAAAAAGGGCAAGTCTCATAGACCAAACCACAAAAGTGGCAACTGTAGTATACACTTCAGCTGGAACCACATCAACATTAAAAACCTCTACGTTGACTATTTGCTGATGCAACTTCTTCCACACATCATTCCAACCATCAATCGGCATTCGGTCTACAATGTGACGACGAAAAATTATCTCCTTATTCAAGTTTTCTTCTTCTCCTAGAGGCTCCCCATCTTTATAATAAGGCAATATCACTGCAACGACAACAAAGGTTCAGCAAAAGATTTCAAGAAAATTTGACGCCATATCCTGGCTCTGAGTAGCATGATGGAATGATATATAGACATAGATCTGATTGAATATCATTTCAGAAAGATAAACAGAAAATTCTGGAAGACTAATTAAACAGAAACTAACCACACTAAAAAAAACCTGAAATTAGAACTAGGAGCAAAACTATCACTGGAAGAGAATCCTTATAAAGGACCTAGCTTTTTTCGGAAATAAAACCGCAGTTAACCATATCAATGACTTCGAACCTGATATCGTCTGTCCGTAATTTGAATATTCCATATATTGAACACTGTTGGAATCTAACAGCTTCATAAAATCACTAAAATTGATCCGGTGAGAGGTTTCAGGATCCCATTCTGTTCCTTTTAACTTCCCACGCATCGTTAACAATGTTCTACTCCAATCTGAAGCCATCACAAGCTGTCTTTCTAATTGTACATTAGCCTTTCTTTCTAGCTCTTCCATGTTGCTAAGCCGTTCTCTTTCAACCTCTCTTAATCTCTGTAAAATCCAACAACAACAACAGCAAAAAGTTAAAGCTTTGGAAACTACATCAAACGGATTGAAGATTAAGTATATTAATTCAACTAAGTGATTTATCAAGTATTAGCCAGCAAGTTCATCATTTTCCATTCTAAAAAGTCTAGAATTTGACAAAATTTACCATTCACACTGAATATTTCTAGCTACTGATTGAAATAGAGATAAACCTCAAACAGAGGATTCGACTCAGCATCTTCTTCCTTTGTAACTGAAGACTCTGTAGTCTCAAAGCTCGCTGTACTACAACAAGTAATCAAACCATTTCTTCTTGAACGAAACAAGCTGAGTTCGGAGCTTAATTTCGCGTCCCTTGGTTTTCTCCGACGAATAAAACTAGATAGAGAACCCCGAAATTGAATGGGCAAGAGGGTATTAGAAGGGTTTAAGGGTTTCGAGAATTGAGTTGGAGTTAAAGAACTCGAGAAATAAAAACGCCATTATTCAAATCATCAGAGAAGATAATTCTTTCTCCTGGCAAAAAATTTCCCTCGATTTCTAGAAAACGATAGCAAAAATATTTGTAGAGGGTTCTTCACGGAGATTGAAAGAGACGATTGAAAACGGTGCGTTTTAAATCACCGGTTTAAAAAAGATGACCGGTTTAAGTTTAACTGGTTATCACCGGTTCATTATTCCGAAGTTAAAAACTGATTAAGACCAAAGAAAATACATGTTAAAATACTAATTAAGACATTAATTATGATTAAGTCCGGTGCGCATGAAACCCGATTCGGTTTTTGACCGACCAATCATCAAAACTCCGAAAGCTTGATGTCCGGAGGAGGAAAGAGACCGTTAAAGTAGATCTGTTGATTGATGGTCTGATTTTTCGTTTTCTTCGGAAAATGGTGAAACATAGAAGCTCATCTCGCTCTTCTTCTTCTTCAGCTAGATTCTTCTCCATAAAAGCTATTGCTCTATACTTGATCTTCGTTTTTGCTTTTACCATTTGGGTTCTCGTCTTTAGTTCCAGAAACATACGAACTGATGACGACGACCAAGCCCAACAACAACAAGATCGAGATCTCATCGATTCAGTAGAATTTCCACCGCCGTATTCGCATCCGCGAAAGGTATGTCTTTTATTATTTTCGTGGGTTTTGGATTTCAGAAGAAAAATGAAGTGTCTGATTTGGTTTGGATTGTAACAATTGAGAACCTATTTGTGAGATTCAGGATTTGCAGAAATGGAATGAAAATACTCGACTTTGGACTCCTCCTTTCAGCTTTGGTTTGCATCCATGTCTCAAACCAACTCCTAAATACAAAGGTGACAAAAAAAGAGCTCATTTTTCGATTCTTATGGATTTATTTTGAGGATTTTGTTTATGAATTGGGATTTGTGATTTGGTTTCATTACAGTTTGGTTGCTCTTAAACACACAATTTTCCTTATCTTTTGCAGAATATTCAGAGTCAGATCATTTTATAACCGTGAGAAGTAATGGTGGACTAAATCAAATGCGCACTGGTGTAAGCAACTAAATCAAAAACCATTTAAGCTGATGATTTCATGTTAGATTCTGATTTAGTTAGCATGTTACTATTATACAGATAGCAGATATAGTAGCTGTTGCTCACATCATGAATGCAACTTTAGTCATTCCTGAACTGGATAAGCGATCATTTTGGCAAGATTCAAGGTACTTTGAACTCCAAACAAACAAAAAAATATGTTTTCTTTCTTGGCTCTTAGTTAGTAGTTACCAAATTTCTGCTATTGAAACTTACACTTTGTGATATGCCACAGTGTTTTTTCAGATATCTTTGACGAGGAACATTTCATAAAATCACTGAAAAGAGATGTGAAGGTTATCAAAACACTCCCAAAGGAAGTGGAATCTCTACCTAGAGCAAGGAAGCACTTCACTTCTTGGTCTAGTGTTGGATATTATGAAGAAATGACACACTTGTGGAAGGAGTACAAGGTCTTAAGCAATCATCTTCTCTGTACTCATATTCAAGCACTAAACTTTGTAGCTAACTAGCGATGTTGTTAACTGAAAGAATAACAACAATGCAGGTCATCCATGTCGCAAAATCAGATTCTCGTCTTGCAAATAATGACCTACCTATCGACATTCAGAGATTGAGATGCCGTGCATTGTATCGTGGTCTCCGCTTCTCTCCTCCAATTGAAAGCCTTGGACAGGTTTGGACCCTTTTACCGTTAATTCTTACTGCTCTTGTGTGTAATAACCCGCAAATGACATAGATTAGCTTCGTAAAATTTTATTCCTTTGCATACCCAGAGAATAGCTAGATAGAAGTTCCTAATCATCGGTTGGGTGGTTGAGTATTCACCATAACATGGTTGAACTATGAATAACTTGTATGCTGTGGTTGAGGCCTTATTAGGCGAAGCCTGATAGAAGAATGAACACATAAGTTTCTATCAAACATTAGTTTCAGTAGTTTATGCATTTAAGAGGTGTCCTATGGGGCTTCCTGTAGACTTTGGGTTCTGAGCAATCATGACGGTGACACCACAGAAGCTGGTTGAGCGACTCAAGTCACGTGCTGGGAGATACATTGCATTGCATCTGAGATACGAGAAAGACATGTTAGCTTTCACTGGCTGTACGTATGGTCTCACTGATACTGAATCTGAAGAACTGAGAGTACTTCGGTAATTAATTACTCTCTGCATCTATTCTTAACAAAGCAAACATCAAATACGTCTTCCTGGGAAAAATTTACGGATTTAAGCTCAATATATAATTGGTGGATCACAGGGAAAGTACAAGCCATTGGAAGATCAAAAGTATAAACTCAACTGAGCAGAGAATGGAAGGCTTTTGTCCATTGACTCCAAAAGAAGTGGGAATATTTCTGAGAGCTCTCGGATATCCTCAGTCAACAGTAATTTATATTGCAGCTGGGAAAATCTATGGGGGTGATGATAGACTCTCTGAGCTTAAGTCGCATTTCCCGAATCTAGTTTTTAAGGTCTGTTTAACCACCTCTGAATCTTTGTGCTACTGGCAATCTAAGTATTGATAATGATGTTTTGTTTCATGTACTGGATGTTGTAGGAAACTCTTGCTACGAAAGACGAGTTGAAAGGTTTCACAGGCCATGCAACTAAAACGGCTGCTCTTGATTACATAATATCAGTTGGGAGTGAAGTGTTTGTTCCTTCACATTCTGGAAACATGGCAAGAGCAGTTGAAGGTCACCGTAGATTTCTTGATCATCGCAGGACTATCACTCCAGACAGGTTTTGTCTCCATCCTTGCGTGTTACCTTTGAACCTTTAAAAGCTTTTGTCTTTTACTCTTATTGTTACATAGCCCATGATAAGTTTTGTGTTGTATGCAGGAAAGGACTAGTGAAACTCTTCAGTAAGATGGAGAGAGGACAGTTGAAAGAAGGACCAAAGTTATCCAATCTTGTGCAGCAAATGCATCAAGACAGGTAACAAAAGAATTATAAGTTTGCTTCTTATACAGGGTAGAACTGCGATTAACCTAGAAAGAAACATTGGTGATGTGATGAGAGATTCTTTGGATCGGATATGCAGACAAGGTGCACCGAGGAGAAGGAAAGGACCAACACAAGGGATCAAAGGTCGTGCCCGATTTAGAACTGAAGAAGCCTTTTATGAGAATCCATATCCAGAGTGTATTTGCAGTTCAAAGGATCACAAAGAATCCATACCCAGATTGTATTTATAGATGGATAGATTACTTTTTTGCCATTCGAAGAATCACAATTTTATCTAAGTTGTTGTCACTTGTAATGGAAACAAGAATGAAAAAGCAGAGTTACTACTGATCGTTATACGACAAAAGATTCCCACAATTACAAGAAAACCTATTGAACAAAGCGTGTGTTAGATTTTTACAGACAAGTTATATTAAGGATTCTGCAAACTAAAAGAAGACCATAACCACTTGAAGTTTTGATGGTTCTTAACTCTGCTCTTTGTAAGGAGTCCATATCATTTTGCTAACATCCACATCAAGACCACCTCGGCCTGCAGCTTTCAAATGTCGATCCAATACCTTAGGATCCGCACAGATAACGTGTTGTCCTTTCCTGTACTGTATCAGTTCCAAGCTCTGAAGGGTGCTTAAGATATCTTCTGCTTTAATCGCTGTCATGTCACTCAGCTCCTACGTTTGGAAAAAAACATTGGGATTTATGAAACAATCGGTTAATTGATAGGCTAAAAGCATGATAAAGGATATATACCTTGATTGATATGTTACCCTTGTGCTTTTTCAAGATGTCCAATAATATCCGAGTCCAGTAACCTCTGTAACTCACTAAGCCTAGATCAGAGAGGGGTCTTTCTGGTGTCCCCACTTTGCCTTCTTTCTTTGAAAGTTCATAGGCTATAACATGACAAAATGTGTAAGCTTTATCCAGAGATGTGAGTGAAAAATAGCAAGAGTTACTTGAAAACAAAAGAAAAAAAAACTCACAGAAGGCGATTAAGAATTTGCCATAGCCTTTCCTTTGATATGGAGGAAGGGTGAGGATGCAAGCCAAGTTGTAAGCTTCTTCCGAGTGTTTTTCCTGTATCAACAGAAGTTACAATTTTTTCATCTGATCAAATAGAAACCGAACATGTACTTGTCCCTAAAAACAAGGAAATTCGGGAGAGATAGCACATCAATAACCAAAGAAGAATGCTTAGATTTTTTTCAACAAATAAAAGAGTGAATGTGTTTCACGAGAAGAAACAGAAAACTGATAAAGATCCACTCAGCAAACTACCAAGATAAATTCCACATAACAGACCCAAGAGCCAAAGAGTGCTAGTACCTTTGAAAAGTATCCAACCATGTGGCATCCCCGATCATCACATTCACAGAGAATATAGAACAGGAACAAATCAACGTCATAGTAAAGAGTTTTGTGGTCAAGAAATAACTTTGCCAGATAACAGAGGTTCTGTGCATAGACCTTGTTCTTCTTGCCATCCACCTGTAAGATGTTACAAATAATATCCCAGGTCATGAATGTTCATTTCTGAATGTGAGAGACAAGTAGTTTATCACCTTCCAAATATGAAACGTGAGACTAGCGCAGAAAATTGAAAATTGAGAACATCAGGATATTACCTCAAACATAGACAATGTGGAACTTCGATAGATTTCATCCCCAGGAGGGTGCTTCAAATCACATTTCCTCTACACAGAAAAATGACGATTGAGCTCAAGTTAAATAACAAGAATGAACTATAGACAGTATGCATGAAATTCCAAAAAGACTGAAGAACAAAATAATGTATAAGTCTACAAGCCCCTGAAAACGGTTTACAACAACAATGAATACAAATGATGAGAAAAAAAAGAAGAAGCAGTTGCTCACCATATGTCTTTGAAGCTGCTCTTTCCGCTTCATAAAACTGAGGCAAAACTCACAGAAAAAGAGCTTCACGCAGTCATTGTATTCCGGAGGAAATGGAGAGAAGTACCATGTCTCAATCTCATATTTCCCAAGCTCAATCGTTGCTATATTCTTCACTTTTGTGAATTCCTCGTGTTCACGCAAACTTGCAGCATCGAGCTCTTCATGACCCTGAACACAAATATCGAAAAACATCAGAATGAAGCCATGCCACAGACTCTACTTAACCTCAACAAAAAAGTTCATTAGATTAGCCAATCACTTACCTCTACATGTGTCTCATCAATCTTCCTTTTCTGGTGTCGTGTCATCTTTAAGCTAGTCGCCTATTACCACAAACATACTTCTCTGTTCAGTGCAAACACACAGAAAAGAAACCTCGAGAATTTGAAGAAAAAAAGCTACCTTGTCTTCAACTTTTTCATCTAAGGCACATTCTACTGAATCAAGGTCGAGCTGATCAAGCTTAATCCATTCATCCAATCTTCTATTAACTGTAAATATCACAACAATTTGAATTGTTTTTCCCTCTAATTCAATTTTCAAAATTTCAGCTTCAAGTCCATAAACCCTAAATTCACGAATTCAATAGAAAACAGAATCAAACTTACACTCAGTATAATGAACGTAATACTCGTACTCGTTGCGGCCACCATTATAATTCTTCCGGCGCTCAATAACCTTCACCGGATGGTACTTTCCGTCTCTCCACTGACACATTACTCGAGTTCCCACCTCAAGCGGAAGCACCCCCATTCTTCTCTTCTTTGACGCATCCAATTCTGAGGTCGATCGATCGAGTATTGCAGCAGGATTACGATGCTGACTTGCATCTCCTCCGTTGTTTGCCGTATTAGTGTGGTCCGACGCCGGAGAGGCGGTGATATTCGTCGTCTCTGTATTCGCAGAGGATCCCATTCTTCAGTCGGGTTCGAGATAATTCCGGGTGGATTTTTTTTCCTTATACGGGTAAAGAACACAATCTGTAATTAGTGGGGCCCATTAATCGCTTTAAGAAAAACTAGTTTGGGCCTGGTCACTTAAAATGGGCCTATAAATCAATCTATTTTTTCAGGATCTATACTATTGTATGGAGACGATTTCTAACAAACGAAAAATTAAAATTGTGAAGACCTATATCAAATGTCTAAAAGAAATAAAAAAAAATGGTAAAAATGTCAATTAACAAAACTAAAAACAGTTTTGAGCTTAAATTAACACATAAATATTGGATCAAAACTTTTAGATTGAATCGAGATAACTAAAAGTAACTAGAATTATATCCACGCTTCAATGTAGAATTTGAATTTTTTTAATCAGTACCTATTTTATTTTTAGATTCGTATTGATACTTTTAATATTCTTTTTGAAATATTGTTTTAGAGGTCCAAAACCTGAACTAAAATTAATCCAAATTAGAGGAATCGAATTTTAATGGATTCTAAACCTATGTATTTGAAAACGAGAACTCAAACCAAATCAAAAACTAAATTTTAGTTTTTTTTCTTAAATATTTTAAAATTTTTGAATTTTTACATGAAAATCTCAAACCTAACCTTGATATATACCAACCAAACTCTATATAAAAATAAAAATATCTGAATAAGTATTCAGTCAAAATAATTTACACACTAAATTAGATGAACCAAACTGAAAAATACAAGAACGTGTCACAAATGTATGTATTTAGAAAATCAAATTCAAATCCTCATAACTGAATCAATAATCTAAGTTGTAACTAAAATATTTTTATTTAGTTTTAGTTTTTTTTTATAATTTTTCTATTAGATATTTATTCATTTAAAATTTTTATATAAAAATTTGTAACGAAACTCACCTTAAACCTATTTTTAAATGTAATTATAAATCTTAGGTTACTTTTATCATATAGTTTATAACACGTAAAATTAAATGCTTTCCGCTTTATTATATAAAATAAACAAAAATAAACAAAAGTAATTTCTAAAATATATTAATTTAACAAATAATATGTAAACATTTGAGTTTATATATTTACTTATATACATATAATATTTGAGTGTAAATATGAGATGTATTTATCTATTTTATGGACATATGTATATTATAACTGGACAAGAAGTACTAATGTTTATGAGAATAAAGAAGTTACACAAGAAAAAATTATTAATTATAATATACATATATAATACTTGTTTAATTAGTACGCTCCTATTTACAATATAAATTTATATGTTGTTGTAAATAAAAACAAAAATACGACCAAATTTATTAAATACTAATCTAAAAAATATGGATGTTTTATGAACAAAAGTTATGTTTTAAACATATTTTTATGTGTATTTAATATTTATTATTACTTTATAAGCAAAAATATATACTCTAAACAAGTATATATCTGATATTAAGTTTTGCTGGAAATTATAAAACTACATAAAACTGATAGAACTGTTAAAGAGAGTCACTTTCTCTTTTTTACCATATGTGAGTAGAATCTTTCCTTTTATATAAATTTTGTCTTTTTGTATATTGTTTTTATGTGCAGTAACCCTTGAATAATTTGTGTATATATATGGCTATTGTATTCATTTACAAACTAAGAAAAATAAACTTCTTCTCTTCATTTTTCTTACTTTCATGATTCATTATTAAATTTCCCATTATTTTCTTATACTCTCAAATCTCTACTATTCTCTCATTCTCTATTTTTAAACACATTCTCTCTTTTTTTTTATTCTGCATATTCCAACAATTGGTTTATGTTGTGTATAGTATATAGTACTACTATTTCTTTTATATGTATAGTATCACTTCTATCTATAGTAAAAAGATCTTTGATGTTAAAGTTGTAGTTGAAATGGTTATACACTGAAGTCTTCTTTATCATAACTACTCATTTAATTAATGGTAAATGGTTACTACATAGTTATGTATATTTTTTTCCAACGACATCCAAATATTCGAAAAAAATATACCTATAACGAAGAACTACAACTCTACAACACTTGCAGATATTCGAGCGAAACGGGCTAAGTCATCTGCTTTGTGATTCAGAGCTCTAAAAATTACCGATATATTCATTATATTTATATAAGAGATATGAGAAAACAATTATATATGAATAAGAGCAAAACAAAAGACAGAGTGAGTTTTTGTCGTGAAGGAGAAAGAGCCAAAGAAGGCTTTATGATTCGTATTAATCAGAAGATTGACAGAAAGTTCCAAGAGGCAAAGACGAAAAACAACAACTCATCATCATGTCTCTCGAGTTATGGTCATAATATATTCGCACATCATGTTCCTCTATTTTACCCAAAATCATTTGTAGTTATAAGTTTTTTCACATGCTCACTTTACTCTCTCTTGAAAATAAATTTTTTTTTTTATCAACCGAGAAACTTTATTGTATAAAATCTCAAAGAGCAAATTCTTACGTAATCTCGACATTATTCTTTATTCTGTAATAACCTAACTTACGAGTTAAACAATCGGTTATATAATCTAGATAACGAAAAACAAGTAGAGTGAACACACTAAATAAAAAGTTTAGATATTTTAAGAGAAAATTATCAAAAAATCTTAAACTTTCAAAAGTTGGTAAAAACTATATTTTTATAGGTAAAATAAGTCACGTTACTTTAATTGAATTTTTATTTAAATCTCAAAATTTTGCTGGTTGAGTTATTATGAATCCACCATTAAATAACTTAATTGTGTGTTTTACTAAAATACTTTGGAGAAGCCAAATCGAAGTAGAATTTGGAGCACACATATAAAATTACTCATTTAACGATGAAATTAAAAATGGATTAATCAACAAAACTGTAAAATTTAAATGGTAATTTGCCGAGGACAGGTGGTCCAGTAGTGTTGTCACTTTACAAATCCTTAAGACACCAGAGATCGAACCCCTTATCTACAGTGGTAGGAACGAGATTTAAAAGCCAGTAGGCTAGTTGACAAAAAAAAAATGTAATTCGTGAAAATTTGTGATTTTTTTTAAAAAAATTTTAAGAGTTTTTTTATTCATTTATTTATGTCCTTTTTACTATTTTTATCCGAATTTAACTCTAAATTATAGTATTTGTTTCATACGCTATTAATAGAAATCAATAAGATTTGGGTATGAATTGGGTGTGGTTATCGATGTAAACTAGTCTACTAATGGTTATTGACCTTATTGTCAATATAATTTAATTATACCTAATTAAAACATTCGCAGCAATACCATATAAAAGTTTCGATCTCTAGTGTCTTGAACATTTGTAAACTGATTACACCACTAAGTCACATGTCCTCAACGCCATGTAATTTTATTTTAATTTCAACCATAGTAAAAAAAAATTAAAGTTCTCTTACCAAAATTATTATTAGTTGTATTATTTTTTGTACTAAAAATTCTTTAATTATTATTTAAATCAAATAATATTATATATTTATTTAAAAATACATAATTCAATAAATTGCAGAGAATATAAGACAAGAATCCTCTTTGTTTCAATTCAATCTCTTCTCACAAAAATGGCTTCTTCACTCATCTTCTTCTTCCTTCTCATCGCTATCTCATCATCAACCCTAATCTCATCCCAATCCAATTCAACAATCGAATCAACCTGTAAAACCACAATTTACTACAAAGACTGTGTCTCAGCTCTCAAATCCGACCCAAGAAGTTTAACAGCCGACACAAAAGGTCTCGCCGCCATTGTTGTCGGAGTTGGTCTAAAAAACGCCAACTCCACCGCCACTTACCTCGCCGGAAACCTATCCTCCGCCGCAAAAAACACCATTCTTAAGAAAGCTTTGAAAGATTGCTCAGAGAAGTATAATCAAGCTGCTGATTCTCTTCAATTAACGATTCAAGATCTTGATGGTGAAGCTTATGATTATGCTTCCATGCATGTGTTAGCGGCGGAGGATTATCCAAATGTTTGCCGGAATATTTTCCGGGGAAGTAAAGGTTTGGTTTATCCGGCACAGATTCGTCGCCGTGAAGTGAGACTGAAACGTATTTGCAGTGTTATCTCTGGGATTCTTGAACGTCTTATTGATCAATAATCGCATTTAATTAAAAACTTTGTTAAATTCTCTATTTAATATCTCTTATTATTAATGAATTTATTATGGAATTTGTAACTTTGTTATGTACTTTCAATATTAAAGATAATATGAATTATGGAATTTTATATTTTTCTCTCTATATATTTACTAATTATCCCATAATCATGTTTAGTGGGTGCCAATTGCCAAAGATTAGGAGAAAAGGCTTAAGATTTGGGAAGT
This sequence comes from Lepidium sativum, assembly GCA_023374145.1. Taxonomy (NCBI): domain Eukaryota; kingdom Viridiplantae; phylum Streptophyta; class Magnoliopsida; order Brassicales; family Brassicaceae; genus Lepidium; species Lepidium sativum. Next base: position 54 of record JAKUCM010009489.1, on the reverse strand, counting down.
GAAGATAATTTTATATTCGTTTGATGGAATATATATTTCTTATTTTATTATATT
>JAKUCM010009488.1:0-15317 GCA_023374145.1 Lepidium sativum | reverse complement strand
CAAGTGTATTCTTTTAATTTTAATAAAGTAAATTTAGATGAATACTGTACGTGTGTTCGATGTAATTGAGGTCTATCTTGTGTAGAATTGGTAAATCACTAGAAATCGAACATATAAATGAAGCCTTTTTTTTTTGTTTAGCAGTCATTTTTAGGTTATTTTGTTTGTAGTCAAAATTTAGAGCACTTAATTCGAAATTCTTACATAAGAGGTGTGTGATTTATTTTTCTTGCATAATTGAGGAAATCTTAGACTTAGACCTAGATTAATTCTCGAGACGGCGAGACATATAGGAATTCAGATTCTTTTTTTGAGAAAATTCGAAAGCTAACTATATGACCTTTGACCAACTGAACCAATTTATTGTGGTTGGAAGAGGTGTGATGAGATCAAATTCCAATCTTTGCAAATATGAGTATGAATTATGAGGAAAACACAAGCAAAGAAGAGTCAAGTTTATTAGCATAGAGACTAGATTATAGCTCTCTGTTTTTTTTTTGGTTTTAGACTAGATTATAGCTTATTAAAGCTTTATTTTTATATGTAAAAATGTAAAGAGATGGAAGAGGTTTAGATTGTCACCATGTACAAAACAATTTGAGATTATAATATAAAGATCCAGAAATAAATAGAATTTCTCATAAGACTCATATTAATATCAATATTCAACTTGCTTAAAACTCGAAACACATAGACTTTATTGAACGTGTTTATACAATGGGCTTCTATACGAGGTTTCTCTAACAATTAATTAATATTAATTAATTTTAAGATTAAATGTAATTAGAAAGACATATATGAATATAATTGGGTTCACATGAGACTTCATAATCAAAAAGACTAGGAATGAATGTTAAAGACCGTAAATGATTTAGTCTAATTTAATGTTTATTTGGTTTTAAATACAATAAAACTTTAATAAATTAATAATATCCGAACTATACTAAAATATAATTTTTATATTAATTTATAAAAATTATTAATTTATATATACTAATGGAACTGAAAATTTAATATAAAATTACAAAATTATATTATTTTATAGAAATTATTAATAAATCGAATATAAATTTAAAGAAGTTGTACTGTAATTTACGAGACTTTCTTTTTGATAGACTCCTTTTTGAAATTTTTAAGAATATAAATTTTTTGATATTGACATAAAAATAATTATTCAATAAATATAAGTAGTAAGAAATATGATCACTTGGTATTAAAATGGTATATCTGGACATTAAAAAAAACTGAAAAGAAATGTTTTAGTTAAATGTCATATATATTGTTTTCCATATAATTTTGTTTGTCTCACGTGATATTATTAGAGGTTTAAAGTTTTTGATTCGCTATGAAAAGAGTTTTATCGATCCAACTATTAAAGAAATGTTGATTTTATACTTAGACTGTAAATCTTGTAAGCAATATTAATGTCTGAAACTCTGAAACTCCCTATAATTATTTTCTTTTCGTCAATTGTTGAATTGATGAATTTCGATCCATAACTTAAAGCACATGTTTTAAAATCTTTTTATAATATATTTATAATAGTGAGAAATCAAATTTTTATTGTAAGAATTATTAGTTAGATAATCTTAATCATCATATTAAAAAAACTAAATTTTCTTACAATTAGTTTTATATTGACTTTTCTCAAATAAATTACTTTAACGCTTTTATTTTGGAAATTATGTACAAAGGCGCAAGCTATATATGTAAAGAAACGACACCTAACATCATATATGAAAGAGACGTTATTTAAAGCACAAATGAAATTTTTCTAACCAAACAGCAAAGACACCAGAACTTATAAGAAAGTAGATATTAAAAACAATTCACTAATGAAGATATAAAACATATACAACCCCATGAGACAGATAGAGAGAACAATTAATAGTTGCCCGGGCATTTCAGATCCTTCAGATTTAAGTTTTCAGGTATAAGTTATTTTGGTCCAGACCCAACACATATTTAAGATTGGTTCGGTTTGAACAGCATCAAATCTGAATTACTACCGACCCAACTTTAATTGGTTCAGGTAATGAAACCAAAAATCTGAGAATTGAACCTGCAGCTTGAGTATTGGACTTGTAATCCCTAAATTAGAGCCAAAATCCAAAATTATACATATTAAAAAGGGTGATTTGCTAGATTAAGGTGAAAGTAAGAATTAATTATTTAAATAGAGCAAATGTTTGAAAATTATTATAATAGCTTTTTTAATTTTATATATACAATTTTGTCATTTTCTAACGAGTAAAGAAAAAACGTATTTACAAAATTGTCATTAATGAAATCTGTCACGTAAGTGATCAAGTCTACTACACTAACAGAGTGTGACGTAGTAGAGTTAAAGTGTGTTTAGTAGAGTTGAAGTGTGTATAGTAGAGTTATAATTTTTGCATAGTTGAGTTAATTTTCGCGCTTTAATCAACTCTAATACACTAACCGAGTGCAACATAGTAGAATTAAAGTGTGTTTACTAGAGTTTACATGAATCAAAAATCGTGTATAGTAGAGTTAGAATTTAGGCGTAGTAGAGTTGATTAAAGCGCAAAAATCAAATCCACTACACTAATAGAGTGCAACGTTGTAGAGTTAAAGTGTGTTTAATAGAGTTGACATGAATTAAAAGTTGTGTATAGTAGAGTTAGAATTTATGTGTAGTAGAGTTGATTAAAGCGTGAAAATCAACTCTACTACACTAACCGAGTGCAATGTAGTAGAGTTAAAGTGTGTTTAGTTTAGTTGACATAAATTAAAAGTCGTGTATAGTAGAGTTAGAATTTATGCGTAGTAGAGTTGATTTTCGCGCTTTAATCAACTCTAATACACTAACGTAGTAGAGTTTAAGTGTGTGTAGTAGAGTTGAGTTGTGCGAAAATTATGTGCATGAAAGAGTTAAGAAGTTTAGCTAGTGATAGAGTTAAATAGTGTTTAGTAGAGTTACTAACCTTTGTAGTAGAGTTGATTTTGAAAACCTGATGACATAGAACTTGCCATCATATCAGATAGGCAAAAATCCATTGCTAAAGCCATAAAGAATGTGTACCCACTTTCTTCTCGGGGTATTTGCACCTACCATATACGTATGAACATTTTGTCAAAATTTAGAGGGGGATAGCCCTTTAAGTTGTTCAAGAAAGTTGCCACTGCGTTTAGGGTTGATGAATTCAATGCTATATTTTCTCAGATTCAAGCGTTAGATCCAAAGCTTCATGTGTACTTGATAAAAGCTGACGTGCGGGTGTGGAGTCGAGTTTACTTTCCCAGAAACAGATAAAAATTCACTACGTCGAACATTACAGAATGAATCAACCATGCCTTATCAGAGGTAAGAACTTTCCCCATTGTGCAGCTTGTAGATGCAATTAGGACGATGTTAACACGTTGTTTCGCGAAGAGGAAAACAAAAGCCATTCTCACGTCTACTGTTCTAACAACATCTGTTGAGAAGTTCCTAAATGTAGAGTTATCTCATATGTAGTGAAGTTAACACTCGTGTAGTAGAGTTAGCACTGCTATTAATTCATTCGTAGTAGAGTTAACATGTTTGTAGTGGAGTTAACACTCGTACAGTAGAGTTAGCACTACCGTTTATTCATTCATAGTAGAGTTAATCCATTCGTAGTGGAGTTAACACTCGTGTAGTAGAGTTAACACTACCTCAGTAGAGTTTATCTTCTCATAATAGAGTTTAATCAGTCTTCAATGGTAGAGTTAACCCATCTGTAGTGGAGTTAACACTGCCTCAATAGAGTTAATTCCTTCGTAGTAGAGTTGACATTTTATTTGTTAAATGACAGACAAGGGTCGAGAAAGCTAGACAATACAATGTGCAGGACATAGCCAAACACCAGGCTGTTGATACACAATCTAAATCTTCTCATTTGGTCAATTTGACTGAGAAGACGTGTTCCTGCAAGCGGTATAACATAAAAAAAATTCCTTATGTGCATGCCATTGCCGTTGTTGAAGCTTGGAGAAGGCCAACAATCAAACTTACGCATCCATACTATCACACGACCTTCCTGTACAATGCATACTATGGTATTATTATTCCTACGAATGCTGCAATTCCCGTTCCGTTGGATGTGAGTCGTAAGGTGTGTAATCCACCAAACGTGCATCAACAACTAGAGAGGCCAAAGAAATCAAGGATAAAGAGCTGGTTCGAGTGTTCATAACCTGCAAAATGTCCAAGGAAAGTTGCAGCTTGTTCTAAATGTAAGAAACTAGGTCACAATGCTCGTACATGTAGTGAAAGCATTCATTCTTGAATAGTAAAGTTAACTCTACTATGTCAGCTTGACAGTTGGCAGAGTTGCTAACAGTGGTAGATTTCATTTTTATGGTTTGGTAGAGGTGTATTAATCACATGAATTGTTTGGTAGAGTATATCCAACAATATATATAACTCCACCAAACCATATAATTAAGGTCTACCAAATTAACAGCCCACAACTTTATGTTTATATGACGTTTGTACAAATATGTATGTAATGTTAACAATTCAAATGTTAGGGTAATTTAATGAGAGTAAGTCTCATTCAAATAGTGCCTTACGCACCGATCTAAGATGCACATCTTTAGAGGCAACTTTGTGCTCTGTATCGCCTTCTATGTCTACAACACGATTCACAGGTTCATGAGTTCGATGTGGTGGAGTTGTCTGACCTCTACCTTCATCCTCATTCTCAGCCTTTTTGTTTTCCAAACTATATACAACAGGTTACGCCCTGGTCTCCTCCAACCTAATAATCCTCTCAATCATGGCTGTATTGTCTGAGGTATTATGTTCAACCTAAAAAAAATGGTCAAATAGCATGGACATGGCTGCTCTGGTTTCCAGCCTGGTCTCCTCCAGACACAACAAAGGATCAGCAAACACATTGTGATCGTGTCTCATCCCTTCGAAGGCTTTGGTCAAACCTCGAATGAGTGTCAAGCAAAGCACTCGACTGCTCTTCCTTCTGTTTTTTCTTTTTAACGACTCTCACCACATCCTTCAAGGTAGTTGAGTCATCCATCTCTTTCTTCTGTGTTTTCTCTTCTTCCTTCTGTTTTTTCTCCTTATATTTGACCACTTCCTTCTGTTTTTTCTTCTCTTTTACTTTCTCCACCTCCTCATTTGTAGTTAACTGTTTAAGACGTACCTCGTAGACGAGAAGATGCAACTTTATTAAACATGAATTAACTCTACTAAACTAGCAACCAACTCCAGTACACATAAAAGAACTCCACTAAACTGTCAAAATAAACTCTGCTAAACTAAACACTACTAAGCTGAACTCTACTACACATAAATGAACTCTACTAATACATGAACTCTACTACATATAAACAAACTGTACAATACGATCTAAACTCTACTACATCTAAACCAATTCTACTACGCAAGCAATTTACCTTTCCTTCTTGCGTGTTTTGTTGCTCCAACTTCACAATTTCCTCGGTTTCAATGGCTTGTTTTTTTATTGGTCTCCATCGTAGAATGGGAATGTCACCTTCTCTTTGATCCCCAAATATTTTGGCTAATATGGGGATAAATTCAAATGCCCATATGAGAAGTGAGTGAACGAACCCATGTAGAGTGTAAGTGCCCTTTTTGTAGGCTGCACTTTTGATCAATTTCGTAAGTTCCTGAAACGTTACTCTTCCCCATGGATGCCTCTCGAACTTCTCAAAATCTGCAACCAACTTAGCAGAACTAGAAGGAATCCTACTATTTACGTGACAACCAACAATCCCTACATGCAAAACCACTAGCAAGCCTACCATCTTCCTCTTCTCAAAAGACCACCCTCTACATCTCCGCAACACCTATTTCAACTCTACCCATGTAGGGTCTTCACCAACCCTAAACCCCATTTCTTCCCAAAGCTCTCCGTGGGCAACATCTAGCACATTAGAAAACTCATCGAAGTAATCGCAATTAAGCTGCGTTATTTCCGCAAACTTGTGTAGAGAAAACCTCGTAGTTCGAGACCCAAACAACACCCACATCTCATATTTCTTTTTAACTAGTAGTTGATGCATCAACAAATACTGTATATGTCTCTCAATAAACATGTAGTCGGAGTTTGCGAGCTTTAGAAAAACGCATATGCAAGAATTCTCCTTTATGTCTACGTATGCATCCTCACCAATACCCTTGATCATATTACTAATAATTTTAAGATTGTAGTAATGGTTAATGCTTCGGTTCTTCATCACTGGAAGACTGTGTTTGAAAAGGTTTTTCGGGTACTTCTTCTTAGCCATATCTAAAGATGAAAACAAACGGTAAACATTAAAAACCCAACTCCACTATACAAAAATAAACTCTACTACACTACAACATATCTCCACCAAAATTATCGTAATCTTCAAATTCTACCAAACATAACTCTACTCTACCAAACATAAATCTATCAATTCTACTACACTAAAACATAAAACATTAATCAACTCTACTACACGGAAGCCAACTCTACTACACTACAACCTACCTCTACCAAACGTTAGACTAACTCTATTACACTTGGCCTATCTCTACTACACTTCACCCTAACTGTACTATACGGAATCCAAATTTACTACACTACACCGTACCTCTACCAAACGTCAGACTAACTCTACTACACTTAGCCTATCTCTACCACACTTCACCCTAACTCTCTCAATCAAAACCCTCACAACTAGTTACGAACTATATCACATTGGCTCAGACCCGAGACGAACTCTACTTGACAAACACACAAGAAGAAGATGAAGAACAAAAACTCAAATGTCACGAAATCGAGAAACCCAAATGTCGCAAAATCGACAAACCCAAATGTCGCCGCGAAGAAGAAGAAAAAGAAGAAAAGGAGAAGAAGAAGAAGAAAAGAAGATACTTACCTTTTATAAAGAAGACGACAACGAAAACGACGAGTAAGAAGAAGAAAAAGATAACGAGTAAGAAGAAAACAATGAAGAAGACGACGTCGACAATGAGAAAGACAATGCAAAAAAGAAAAAGAGGAAAACGACGATTATGTTACTTTTGCATAATGTTTAACCAGCGAAAAAACAAAAATTATTTAAGTAATTAGAGCATACTTTTATTCAATTTGAGCAATTATTTTTATTAAAAAATTTGTAGTTCGTATTTGGGTTTTATGTTCATGTCTAATTAATACTATAAACAAAATATAGTAGAGGACATAGTTAAGTGAGTAGTTGGAGGTAAAGAGAGATCAGCTTTTCACAATAGAGGAATCTTTCTCTTTCTCTTTCTCTTTCTCTTTCTCTCTCTTTCACTCAATCTCTGAGTTCATGTCAGAAAAAAACAGAGAAGTTAAGAGAACAGCAGAAATGGTACATTCAAAGAAGTTTCGAGGTGTCCGCCAACGACAGTGGGGTTCTTGGGTCTCTGAGATTCGTCATCCTCTCCTGTCTGTTCTCTTAACTTCATCTCAATTTTTATGTTATTATTTATGCGATCCAAATACATTTTTGGTGCACCTTTCTAGGGTTGTTTTATACTTTTAAAGACCTATTAATATCTTGATTAAGAACATGCATTTTTGTTTTCTTTTAGTCGTTTTCCTCATTTTCGTCCGTCTAGTATAAAGGCCATGTTATAAATGTATATTTCATTATATTTATTGGTACATATGATATGTTTCCCCTCATCCAGTTCAATATTTTTAATACATATCTACTCTACAACTAACAGAATTTTAACTTCAATTCGATATACATCTCCATGCATGTTTTAAAAGAATAAAATACGCGTTTTTGTTCACACAAAAAATGTACATTAAAAATCAAGTTATAACACAATTTTCGCTATATCCGCATATTTTTTTATTTTTTGGTTTAAAAATTATATATATATATATATTTTGTCAGCACAACTAGCTAGCCCAATAGCCAAATTTCTACATAATGTAGGCAGAGTGACTCGATCTCTGGTTGTGAAAGTGAGCGGTCTTATGTAGACTTACCACCTGCCACTAGGCTAAGAATCATTTGCAAAAATTTTATATATATATATATATATATATATATAATTATGTCTGCAAATTTGCATATCTCATAATATAAGGGATATATGTCTTTTTCAAATAATTATATGTAATTGATTTTGTTATTTTAGTATATTTATGGTTTATATAATCTACGATACTTTAGTTTGTTTGGCTTTAAACAGTATTTAATACTTTAAAAAGAAGAAAAAAAACAGTATTTAATACTTTAAAAAGAAGAAGAAAAAGAACAATATTTAATACTTTGAGTTAATGTGTATTTTGTATGAGCTATGATTAGGAAGAAAAGAGTGTGGCTAGGAACATTCAACACAGCAGAAGCAGCAGCTCGAGCTTACGATCAAGCCGCGATTATAATGAATGGTCAGAACGCAAAGACCAACTTTCCGGTCATCAAATCCAACGGCTCAAATTCATCGGACGTTAACTCTCTTTTAAGTTCTCCAAAATCATTATCAGAAGTCCTTAACGCAAAGTTAAGAAAAAACTGTAAAGACCAAACACCATATCTAACGTGTCTCCGTCTCGACAACGACAGTTCACACATCGGCGTTTGGCAGAAACGCACCGGGTCAAAAACGAGTCAAGACTGGGTCAAGCTTGTTGAACTCGGTGACAGTGTGAACTCTCGTGTCGGTGATATTAAGAAGGTGAAGAAACGAAACGACGACGTTGAGGAAGAAGATCAAATTGCTATGCAAATGATCGAGGAGTTGCTTAATTGGACGTGTCCTGCTTCGGCATCCATTGCACAAGAATAATCACTGAATTATATGACTATAATAATTGATGAAGGTATAGATATATAAATGATACGAGAATAATAATCGAGGGCATTATTAATCAGTTTTCGTAGCTGTTTAATGAATACTTCATTACATATAGTATATATATAGAAACAAGTATGTATAGATATGTAAAGATGTGTATTTTATTTTCAAATATGTTGTGGTTTCAAAGAGTTCTAAGCTGATGGGATACTTTAGCTACTTTTAATTGAATAAAATAAGTTATCTTGAAAATTATATTACGTCTAAACAGCAACTCAAAATCTCGTTTAATTGCAGAATTAAGCATAATTTTTATAATTATTGAATCGAGCTATATCGACATGGCCAATTGTTGGGATAAATCAATATGTATATTCCTATAAATATACTGTCATTTATTTTGGTCATTAGGTTAATTCTTAGAATGAATTAATACATATTGTACACTTCGGTTATCAATAAGATGGACACTACAAGTCTACAGCATAAACCTAACACCGTTATTTTTCTCTTAATTTATTTTAATATCGTAATTAAATATCTTAACTAAATTGATATTTCTTTCGTTCATTTTTAGTCATGAGTATTTATAGGAATATACATAACATAGTAACTAATATCCCAATACCGATATATACTCCAAACTCAACTAATCATTTTAAAAATCTCCTACTCATATGAAATAACATAAAATCGACTTAACATGTATGAGTTATTAGCTGAGATATGTAAATAGAGCCTATAAAAAAAAACACATTGATAAAAAGACTATCATAATTTCTAATAGATCCCTTATTTTGTTGACATTGTCGACATGATGTAACTATAGAACATAGAGAAGACCAGACATAAAAAATAAGGTACAAGTGGTAAGATGATAATCAATGTTTATTAAAGGGTAGTGTAACATTAAATGTGAAAGAGATTTGACACTCTTTTGAAGCTTATTTCTACGAATGAGATTCTTTCTGGTTGGAATGTTAGTCCTACCTCGATTAAGAAAGCTTTTACTACTATTTTTACATGTTTATCTGAATTGGTGAAATTCACATGTTTTGTCTTATTCGTTATGTCTCATTTGTGTATACGAGATAGCAATGGAAATTGGCATGATAAGTTTAGCTTGAATATTGATATTTGCTCAATTTTATTGGCTTATCTATGGGAAGTCTGTTATGATTTCTATATTGTTCGAGAGAAACTAATCCAATATTTAGAGATCAAGATTAGTCTATTGTTTACTGTTAACATCTTAACCAAAGGAATTGAAGATTCTCATTCCCTTTCGTTCCTGATATGTATATGATATGGATTTATTTCAAGTGACTGGATTGTACGAGTATCACAATAAATTGTTTTTTCTTTGCCTTTAAGTTGTTATATGTTGTTAGTTCATTCCCTTGTCCAAAAGATTGTTAGTGACGCGTAAACTGTTTTCCACCTAAAAAAGAAAGCTACAGACCCAAATCAATTTATATTGAACTCTGGTGGCAAAGAAAAAAAAAGAAGCTTTAATATATTAAATTTCTAAATTTTAATTTTTTTAGCTTCTAAATAATACCAAAAACTGAATTTTGACATGTAGAGTCCGGACCTAGTTAGATACAAATTACCGATAAAAGATAAAGTCATCAGGTATAGGTCCAGTGTCATGTCCATGATTAGAGAGATCTAAGACAAATTCAATAGAAAGGCCCTATAATTTTTTTCTTTAACGTAAATATTATATAGTTTGTAGAAATATATATTGATAAAAAAAACTTAAAAAAAGAAAACGATTAAAATCATCATTGACCTCCCTAAATTCATTTAAAATTTTGGATTTCTTAAGAAACTTGATCATAGAATATGATCATGATTTTACAAATGCACATTCTTTATTAAAAAAATTAAATCAACAATATTATATAAAAATTATATAAGTTTAATATTCTTTTCATATTTGGGAATTCTCTTTTTCTTCTTCTTTTGTAATTACTAATTTTTTTACTAAGCCTAATTCATTATTTCTAATATATTATCTATTTCTAAATTTAGAATCATAACCACTATTTTCTTTCTTTTTTTCCGAATTTCCTTTAGAAATAAGACCGACTACTAAGCAGGAGTGCAGAATTGAGTTTTTTGTGTGGTGGATCTGATCAATAGTTATGGGGCAATCTTTGGAAGCAGATAAATTATTTCCACTTTTTATTTCAAACTTCGAATTTTTAAATAATTTCTTTAATTACTTTCCGTCTATTTTTTTTATAAAAAGTTAATTACTTAGACTTTAGACAGTTCTGAAATTCGAACCAAGACAAAGGGACCAATCTAAGAGATCTCTATCATTATACTACAAGTACTTTTATGAACATGAAGTCCCAAAAAAAAAAAAATGGAGTCCAAAGCAAAAGCTTTTTTTCTCAGCTCCAAGGTACGGCTCTGTATAAGTCGTCGTAAAAAATACGTACTCTTAAACCATACCATTTCAGACAAAAAAAAAACATAATTCCTAAATTCTTGTTTTCGTTATTTGCATCTTAGGGAGATTTATATGATTAACTTCAAGTTTAGTTCAATATTCATGCATGGTTATGAACTTCTATTTTAACAAATAATGGATATGATATTCTATTTTCTCTGATTTGTACGTCACTTAGGCATGGTGATGATAATGAAGTTTGTTTCATTACTTACTGATAGATAAACTCATTCGGTATAGGATTCCATCTCTTCATTATGCGTATCCGCATAGATTGCATAGTATGCTTCAAAGATGGTTTGGACTAAAATTACCTTAATTCTTTATCTTGACGGTTTTATGTTGTTTATCAATATATATTCATATTTCAACAACAACAACAACAAAAAGAAGTTTGTTTCGATTACAAGTTAAAATAAATCTATGTTGATGAGGATATATATCTGAGTTACAATTATACACTTGATTAAAATGCACCTCTTCAAAATCTAGACACCTTGGCTTTTGGAAATTTTGATCTAATTAACTTGACGGATTTTGGTTTTTTTTTAGAAGTACCAACGAGTTTAGAGTTAGAATCTAATTTGTTTGGTTAAGTCGGTTTAAATTTACACTACAAAAGAACACAACTTTTACAACTCCATATTTCGTCCCTAATGCGTTGTAAAGGGACTTTACAACGCATTAGGGACGCCACGTGGTTCGTCGTGTCTTGCACGTCGTAAGCCAAAAAACGTTGTAAAAACGTCGTAAAAATTAACAACACCTTATTTTCGTTGTTAAAACGTCGTAAAACAGACGTTGTAAAAACGTCGTAAAATGAAGACGGCATTGTAAAACTCGATGGCAAATTAAACGTTGTAAGTTACTTGCTAAATTTACAACTAACTTAAAACGTATTGTTTACAACTAATTAGGGTCGAAATGTGTTACAACGTATTAAAGTCGAAATTATTTACAACCAACTAAAGACGAAAAATTACAATCAACTAAAGACGAAAATGTTACAACTATTTAAAGACGAAACTGTTTACAATGACTTAAGGACGAAAATTTTACAACGATTTAGGGACTATGATTTGTTTTTTTTTTTAAATTAAAATTATTAAATTAAATATTTGTAATTAAATAAAATTATGAAACGAATAAAATAAAATTATTATATAAAATTAAAATATAAAATTAAAATGTTTTTACAAATTTTAGTTATAAATTACAAAATATTTAACAGAGTAATTCGTCGAACATGTCCGAACTACGGTCGTCCTGATCTTCAGCCACTTGCTCGTTCAAATCGATCTCTACGGCCACTTCTGGTGTCGAGGAAGTATTATGCGGTGTATGCCTTTGATGATGGGACTGTGACTGTGTCTCTGGCACAGTCGAGGAAGTAGAAGACGATGTGGTGCCGTGCAGCATGTCACTGTAATGTACACGGCGTGTATGCTTACGGGGTGCCATAATTTGTAGTACCTACAAAAGAATGTTCCGTATTAGACATTGGATCGTATACTACTAAATAATATATAAACCCTAAATTCTAAATTCTGTATCTACTACATAATTTCTAAACAACCTATATATATATATATATGTTCTAAATCATATATTTGCCACAAAAAAAATTGTAGAGAGAAGGGAGAGAGGAATACCTTAGAGAGAGATTGTGGAATGGAGAATGATGGAATGATGTTGCAAAATTGGTGATATATTTATAAGGAATACGTGGAGTTGTAAAAGAGTTGGAAATTCATGTTACGTCGTAAAAGAGTTGTAAAGTTAGAGTCGAATTTACAACGTAAGTGATGTAAAGAGGTTGGGAAAGGTGGATTCAATGTACCATAACAGTACAATACAAAACGTCGTAAAGACGTTGGAGAAAAAAAACACCGTAAAGACGTTGTTAACTGCCAACGCCTTTACGACGTTTCCTTAGGCGACGTCGTAACGACGTTCTGTGCAATTTTTTTTTTGCTATGTGTTTCACGATCCTAATCACGAGTGTTCTATATGAACTGTTAGGAATTAATATATGAAGTATAAAGTTTATAATACTGAACATTCACGAGTGTTCTATAATTGGATTGAATTTGAACTCTGATATTATATATTTATATGATTCTAATTTACATTTAAAAATTACCTCAACAAATTTATTATTATGTATTTATATATTGTTTACAAACTTAACCAATATGAGATATTCTAATTAACACTTAGCAAAAAGATGATCGTACAAACAGAAGCCATAGTTTTACCATCTGAAGTCATTTCGTTGTTGGCAATATATCACCGCTCCGTATCCGATAGCTTCTATGACTTTTAAACTCACCTTGATGACCTTAACTCTTATCTCAATTGTCTCTGCGGTTGATGTTTCCAATGGGTTCTTGCAAGAAATTATTGAAGTAGAATTTGTAGGATTAATTTGAACCCGATCAAGCTAAAGAGCTAGTGTGAATTTACCATCTAGTTTACCATCTAGTTTATGATAAGGATCGTGACGAATTTGATGAAAGTGATGATCTGAGTAGGCGAAAGATAGTAATGGTGAATAATCTGATTGACTCTATTGATTAATATGTATAAACACTATAATTGATAATGTATGAAGTATGAACAATCTATAAATATTGTATTAAGATATATATGTATAAGTTTTGGAAACATATATATTACAATAATTTATAACATTTAAAATAATTTATGTGATTTATAAATTATAAGATATATAAATTATATATGGTTTATATAAATTATTATAAATTAAATAATTTATATCAACTGTAATATGTATATAATTTATAAGATTAATAAATGTCGTAAAGACGTTGGGGAATAAAAACGTCTTTACGACATTTTTATTCCCCAACGTCTATACAACGTTTTTAGGAAATTAATTTTTTTCTAAGTGTTTTACACATCATATAAATCATATAAAATATTATAAATCATATAAATCATATCAACCATATAGACCATATTGCAATATGATATAATATTATAAATCATATAAATCTTATAATTATATAAATATTACAAATGATATAAATTATTAAAGTGTTGCACAAAACGTCGTAAAATCGTTGGGAACTAAAAACGTCGTAAAGACGTTGTTAGTTGCCAATGATTTTTCGACGTTTTCATGAAATTAATTTTTTCCTAAGTGTTTTTCCCTAAGTGTTTTGCGGAATGTTAGATTGATTTATAAAATTTTGATTGATAAAATTTTGATTGATTTGTAAAACTTAGTTTGATTAAACTTTGATTGATTTATGAATTTACTAAATTCAAATGATTTATAAAAGATTGACATAACGTAAATTACATTAAAATCCTGTAACGGTACATTGTTCTTACATTATAAACCGTAGTATCAATCATATTCTTCACCGTTATTACAATTTCCACTACTTGGATTATCACTTTCTGCAAACTCGTCAGGCTCCCCATCGTCAACATCTTCTTCAGGGAGATCCTCGTAGAGACGTTTTAACATCGAAATTTTTAATTTAACAACACTTTTACAACTCCAAATTTAAATTTTATTTAAACCTTTTACGTAAGAAAAACGTGTTTACCTACTTTGACATTCGATGTTAATTCGATGTAAATTATAGAGGTCGTAAAAGAGTTGCAACTTAGGGACTAATTAGCAACGAATTGTTTTGGCAATGGGAAAGCGTTGTTAAGGAGTCGTAAAATACTAACTTGTTTACAACGAAAATTTTCGTTGTGTTTTTACAACTCCTTTACGACGAAATCTCAAAACGTCGTAAGGGAATTACAAATACCTCCCGATTTTACAACGTCCCAAAAATGTTGTAAAAATTGGTTCTTAAACTAATGTCCTCTTGTAGTGTTAATTATATAACGTCACTTCTACTTATGTTTAATATCATTTCTTTTTTATAAATTTCTACGTTTTTTTTTCTAGAATTGCATCGTTACAACTATAAATATTATTAAAAAAAGGTCAAGAAATATTACACCATTAATATATTGCTTAATCTTCAGATGAAAAATTACTATATTTCCAAAAAAAAAAGAAAATATATATAAATTGATGAAGCA
>JAKUCM010009487.1:0-32150 GCA_023374145.1 Lepidium sativum | reverse complement strand
GTTGTTGAGAGAGAGAGAGAGAGAGACCTAGTCTTTTGTGTTTGGACCAAGCAATTCCAATGTTGCATTTTGGCGCTAAGCTAGGAGAAGGATTCAATTTAACTTCTTTAGGTACCGTTGCAACCTCATTCCTTTGCCTTGGTGGAGCTGTTGTTTTCTGAGTATCAAACCATTGTTTTGAATCATCTCTTGTCTTTCTTATTGTATCATCAAATCATATTCTCTACTAAATATGATGACTCTTGTGTTAATGATGATGAGAAAATAAATTTTTCAAAAATATGCTATATTTTAATTATAGATTGCCAAAAATGTATTTACATCTAAGAAATACTAAGAAGAACAAAACACATACAAAGAAGTTTGTTAACAAGTATCATGCAAACATGTTTGAAGAATATTAAGTTGCACATTACATTATTGGTTAAAATAATTTTTGATAGTCTATATTATACTTTCTAAAGTTTGGTGTTTAGAATTTTATTTTTCGTTTTTAGTAAAGAAGTTTGGTGGTTAGTTTCAGTGATGTACAAGTTAATATATAATTGTTAAACCAATTTATATGTGCTATTAAGTGAATGTACGGTGAAATCTGCAGGACCAACTTAAGACAAAAGACTAACTGCAGCTTTCCTTGAAAACTCAATTACACTTTTTGAATTGCTTTTCAAGCTGTATTCTTGTTAGCTCATTTAGCAATCCAAGTTCAATCTTATGTGTATATTGTTGCTCACTACCTTGGTTTCTTTGTGTGTTGTTTGCAGAAACTATATAAGTAAGAGACACAAGAATATGAGTTTCCAAGATTAAAACCGATCAAAATACGTTTCACTGGATATTCCCGGAAAAGCTTCTTATCATAGAGAGTTTTCCCAATCCCTTACACCACTCCCCTTACAGATGAAAGTGATCCCCCAAGTCTATAAGTTCTCTAGAGAAAAGAAGAAGATGCCCCTCACTCTCACTCTCTAACATAAACTTGATACAAGGTGTGTTCTCACTCTCTCTCCTTTTCCTCTTAAAAGGATGTAAGCCTAATTCCTCTCATTACCATTCTAAGCTCTTCCACACAAGTATTATTCTCCTGCCAATATTTTTTCTTTTGATCTTGATGTTAACCTCTAAGACCATTCCAAAAGAAAATGTTGACTTCCCCTTCTCATAAGAAATGTGTGTTTTCTTATAGGGCCAAAAACAAGAAAGAGTGTTAAAAGCTTCATGGACTTCTTCTCTTGGCTTGAACCAAAACGAAGACCCATCAGCCCATCAACAAGACCCAATCGAACCAATAAACTCCACCTCGATTTGTCTTATGTTGATATTCAAACATACTTTCTCTGGTGGAGAAATGATTCACCTTTCTCCCATATCCGACATTCCTTCTTGTCGCATGCAAAACACCTCCAGTTCTAAAACTGAACTAGATTAGCATCTGAGAATCCTCAGATACTTCAAAGCTTCTTCAAACTTCTTCATTTCAACAGATTTCGTAAAGATGTCCGCTGGATTCTCTTATGTCCCGATCTTCACTACTTGAATCAAACCTTCCTCAGTTACATCTCAGATGAAATGATATCGCGTCTGTATATGTTTCGTTCTCTCATGAAATATATGATTCTTCACCAGAAAAATCGCACTTTGGGAGTCACTGTATAGCCTTACGACGTCTTGTGGAAATTCGAGCTCAGAGGTAATCGATCTTAACCACATAGCTTCCTTTGTTGATTCAGCCATAGCCATATATTTCGCTTATGTAGTAGATAGCGCCACTGTTTGCTGTAAACCTGATCTCCAACTTACAATATTAGTTTCCACTTGAAAAACGTAGCTTGTAATCGAACGTCTTTTATCCATCCACAACATAATCACTATCACAGAACCCTCTGACTTCAAATTTATCTGTCTTTGAGAATGTGAGAACATAGTCTTTAATGCCTTTTAAATATTTGAGTATCCAGTTGACAACTTTCCAATGTTCTTTGCAAGGTGCACTCATGAATCTACTAATGAGCCCGACTGCGTGAGCAATGTCTGGACGAGTACTCACCATGGCGTACATTATGCTGCCAAAATTGCTGCAATAAGGTAAGTTCTCCATCTCAACTGCTGCTTCTGTCTTATTTTCTTGTCTTGTACTTGAGAGTTTTAGTTGTGTTCCCATAGGTTTTAAAACAGCTTTAGCATCTGTCATTCCAAGACTCTTAAGTATCTTTTTGATATAGACCTGTTGAGATAATTGTAGACTATTTGCTTTTCTGTCTCGTATAATGTCAATTCCTAGTATACGTCTTGCTGCACCTAAGTCTTTCATCTCGAATTCACTGCTCAATAGATTCTTAAGCTTTTGAATCTCAGCCATACTCTTAGATGCCAGTAGCATATTATCAACATATAGTAGCAAATACACGTAGACATTCTCTTCACATATCTTAAAATACACACAAGGATCGTTTTTGCTTCAAGTGTAGTCCTTTGCCATGAGGAATGTATGAAACTTTAAGTTCCACTATCTTGGAGACTATTTTAGACCGTAAATAGATTTTTGTAACAAACAGACGTCATCTACCTTAGTAAAATCTTCTGGCTGATCCATCATGATCTTTTCCTCTGATTCTCCATGCAAAAATGCAGTCTTTACATCCATTTGTTCAAGTTCAAAATCCCCATAGACCACCAATGACATGATTATTCGAATAGTAACATGCCTTACCACAAGTGAGAATATTTTGTGATAGTCAATACCTTTTAATTGTGAGAACCCTTTAGCCACCAATGGTGCCTTAAGCCTAGGTTCTTCCACATTAGGTATTCTAGGCTTGAACTTGAATATCCATTTACACCCAATGCTTCTCTGTTTCGGAGGCCTTTCAATTAATTTCCAAGTGTTGTACTTGGTTAAAGATTATGTTTCTTCTTGCATAGCTTTTAACCATTGTGCTCGGTATTTTCCATTTATTGCTTCTTGATAGCTCTTACGTTCATCATCATCTATATCTTGAGCCATATTCAAAGCATAAGTGAACAGATTACAATCATCAAACCTATTAGGCAGTTTAGTAGGAGCTCTTCTTTCATTGTCTCTGGCTAATAAATACCCATCTAGGGAAGTATTTTCCGAACTAGAATACTCATTCTATAACTCTTCATACATTTCTTGATCTGAACTAGGATATGCAGAGACTCCACCTTGATTTTGAAATCCTTGTAATCCAGAATCTTCAGCCCTTTCTTCAGCAGCATCATTCGGAAGAATGAAGGACACTTTCTTTCCCTTTTCCTTAGACATTTATGTTTCATCCTTAGTCATACTCTTCACATCCTTCTAGATGATATTTTCACAGAATATAACATTTCTACTTGTAAAACACTTTCTGTCTTTAATGCTCTAAATTATGTATCCTTTAACACCCTACAGATAACCCATCAAAATTCCTTTCTTGGCTCTAGGTTTCAATTTTCTTTGATCCACATGGTAATATATCAAACATCCAAAATTTTTGATATGTCGATACTCTGGTTTTCTCCCAGACCACACTTCTTCAGGAATTTTGTGACTTAGTGGGGGTAGAGGACGTTATGTTTATCAAATACACCACAATAACTGATGTTTCTGCCCAGAACACTTCTTCCAAACCAGTTTCACATAACAAGCTCCTTACTTTTTCAAGTATAGTCCGATTTAACCTCTCAGCTACTCCGTTTTGTTGAGAGGTGTATGGACATGTTTTATGCCATTGAATTCCACTTTCTTTGTAGAAATCATTAAAGTTTTTGTTGCAATACTCTAAGCCATTATCTGTTCTTAGAGTTTTAACTTTTTTTCCACTCTGATTTTCCACTAGTAATTTCCACTCCATGAACTTTGATAGAGCCTCATCTTTGGTCTTAGACGTATGTTTTCCCGTTCCAAATGACAACTTATGTGACATACTCTAGAATTCCATTAAAATGAACATACTCTAGAATTCCCTTAGACATTTGTAGGAATGCTTGATCGTTTTAGAATGATGGACTACAATCCAGTGAACAATCATATGGTACCTGGAACAAAGCTATCAAGGACATGGATGGAGAAGATAAATATGCTTCATTGTACAAACAACTGATTGGGATTCTTATGTATCTCACAGCCACAAGGCTAGACATCATGTTTCTCGTTTGTTTCTTAAGTTGTTCTATGATGCAGCCCAAAGAAGCTCACTTCTAGCTATTAAAAGAGTTTTACGGTATGTTAAAGGAACTCTAAAGATGGGATTGATGTATGCAAGTGACGGGGAAGGGAGTCTAAAAGCCTACATAGATAGTGACTTTTCTGGTGACATAGATACCTCAAGAACTACTTACAGGTATGTATTTTTGATCACAAACGGAGCAGTACCATGAAGTTCAAAGAAACAACCAATTGTGACTTTTTCTACAATTGAAGCTGAATATATTGCTACATCTTTATGTGCTACTCAATGTTTATGGATGAAGAAAGTATTAAACAATTTCAATTAAGATGACGAAGAGTGTGTGAAGATTCTCTGTGAAAATAGTTCGTCTATCAAATTATCAAAAAATTCGGTACTACATGGAAGAACCCAACACAACAAGGTTAGGTTTCATCTTATGCATGATATAGTAAAGGAAGGAAAAATCGGTCTTATTGACTACAAAATTCAAGATCAGATAGTCGATATCACGACAAAACCCTTAAAGCTAGAGACATTTCAAAAGCTAAGAAGACTGCTTGGAGTTCAAGAATTTCAAAAGAAGCAAACAATAATACACTAGCTGTATTGAGTTTGGGGGAAGGAATTTTAGGATTTGATCAAAACATTAGTAAAATAAGTCCTTCCGATAATTTAGGAATAGTTGAAATAGTTGGCTAAATCATGTTTAATCTTATCTTGTTTTGAGGAGTTAGTTGCTTAGTTTTTTTAGTTTATTTGCTTCGTTTATTTAAGGTTCCAATATATAATGGAACGAGTATGTACGTTTTCCTTTACCAATTAAAAAGGCTTTGTTTAGTACTTTGAGTTTTCCACTTTTAAGAAAATTAAGAAACATACCATGTTTTCGTAAAAGCCGAATAAGGTTGTAATCAACCTTAACTAGTTCAAGTAATGACCAAAAATGAATCAAGTGGTACAGATTTAGTGGTTTTTATTTGGGGGAGGAAGTTGTCTTGTGAGTCTAGACTAAATATCAATCTTTCAAACGTGAAATTGTTAATCATTTCTATTTGTCAACCGTATATCTAAATCTGACGTGCATCCAATCCTAGGAACTTGGTTTGGGTTTCGCTCCAGACTACTCCTTGGTAAAAAAGAAAAATTAATAACTAGAAGTGAGAAGTGATGATGACTGATGGCTCGTTGTAATTTGTCCATTTTATCGAGAAGGTATGGATCATCATGGATTAGATCATATAATAAATAGATCGATGTTTCCAGATTTAGCAGCAGCTTCTAATGATCCTGGATCCATTGTAAAAACGATGAGAATAGTTTGGTGACGTGTAGTTGGCTACGAGACGACAACTTGTCTGGGAGATTTCATGTGACGTGTCAGTACACGTGGCTAGACACCATTAGAGCATCTCCAATGGTAAGAACTTCATTAGAGGTTCTTACCATTTTTATATTACAAGTAATCACTTAAGAACCCTAATGAGGTTCTTAAATTTTGTGGGGTTCCAATGGTAGAACTCAACACAAGTTCAACAAATTGTACTTGAATGTATGATTTTATTTTAAAATAGAGCTAATCATACATTGAACCTTGAGCTCACATTTCATGAGCAGAAAGTAGATTGAACCTTAACATTGTCTAAGAAAGATGGGCCGCAAGTTTTATAACCGATGGTCACATCATAAACTGAAAGTACAATCGTGTAGCATAAGAGTCTGCTCTGTTCAAGAGTAAAGGAAAGACACATGATTTAAATCACTTATGAAAAATAGAAACAAACCTGCATCAAGTGAACAGCTCAGTTCCTCCAAGCAGGAGATGAAACCTTTAGTCCTGGGAAGCAGCACGTTGTTCAGTACTGGAAGGCCATTTTCAGCTGCAAATTTCTTACTCCTTTGACATTTAGCCTCTCTGCATTGACTTCCATGGTAAGAATCTGTTAAAACCAAAAGATCTGTAAACAAGAATGATACTCAAAAAGGAAAGAAAGCTTACGTGAATTTTGTGCCCTCAGGGAAAAGAGCAAGCCATTAAGCATCTCGAGGATCCTTAAAACTGGAAAAAGTCTGCCTCAAGTTTGCTTCATCCACTTCCCATTTCCGCTCAACAGGAATAAATTCAAAGAGGTGAAAGGCCCAACCAAAGAGAGGTAATTTCATCAAACTGCTCTTAAGGACATATTTTATATTCCCAATTTGGCCTTTACGTAGTGTAAGATCCCAGAAGTACACCCAATCAACTTATGTTCGGTGATTGGCAATGAGCAATACTTGTTTCTCACAAGGAACTTTGTCTCCAGAAAAGATAACTTTGGTTCTGTTAATCTTCTCAAAGAGGAAATGCCATAAGGCAAGCCACAAGCCAAAGAAAATTGAAACACATTTACGACTATAATGTACACTGAAAAGTCTCACCACTACAACTGACAGGAACCCCCAAAATATCAACATCATAAAAGCTGTTGAAACTAAGACCATCAAACATATTATACCTCTTAACATTCTAAGTGGAGACAACTTATGAAATATTAGTTTATGTTTATCGCTCTTTTTTCCATTCTTAATGCAATGAATCGGTTTTTTTTATGTGTTTTCTGTTACCAGCATCACCATTTGGTTACACCATTATCGAGTTATGCACAAACCAGACTTCACCTGCTGGTAAAAACATGATCAAGACTTGAGAAACAAAACTCAGAACATGATACTTATCAACAGAAAATATAAAACCATGAAAACAAATGTCTGAAATTCCTTTGAAAACTTCATATTCTAATATTAAGCACTAGAGGTCGAATAAAAAATAGATTATAAAAATGGAATTAGGAATCGAAGGATCTGACTTATCGTTGGATTGAAGTAAAAAAAGAAGCTTAAGTATCACATACAAATAAAAACATAAGAATACATTGTATAATAGAGAAACGGCTCACTATGATAATCAAAATTTAAAACTCAAATCTCAGTAAGGATGAAAACAATAGAGAATACAAAGGCTTACAAGTATCAGGCAATGCAGTAGTTAAAAGTCACTCTTTCTCGGAAAGAAGAAAAGAAAATTTTGACAAATGAAACAGAAGAAGAAGACAACTCACCATTGAAAGGTGAAGTTTCAAGGCTTTATAAAGAAACAGTGCAGAGGAATCATAAACACCACAACTATTTAAATCATAAATTGGTCACGAAAAGACGAGAAAAGCACGAAATTGTGTACCAAATTAAGAAATCCGTGTTAGTAATGTTGTACCGAGAAGAATCTTGAGAATTGAGAACTAATGAGAGCGCCATTCGATTCCGATTTTCTAGCAGACTCAGCTCCAAGGCGACAAGAGACGCATCGCCACATTTCTCCGTCACTACTTAGCACGAACTTGAATTTCTGAAAATGGTACTTGTCAACAAGAAGACTAGCTTAAATACAAATTGGCTTCAAAATTTTAAAATGCTGATCAAATTCCAAAATGCGAACTAGAAATCTCCGAATCAACAAATACAGTATCTAGCCGATCAAAAAGCTCAAACTTTTGATTGATTGAATTTAAAAAATGCGTGGAGAACCCATAAATCCAATCAGACCCACTAGTCTGAAAGGAAGTTTGTTGACTCTTTTTCTGAAATTCCAAGACTGATTCAAAGCTAAAGTAACAATGCGATTTCAGCAAATTTGATCAAAGCAACAAATAAGAGCGAACCAGAGAAAGAGAGTGAATAATACTGAACCAGAGAAGAACAACGGAAGAAGAGAAGATGATAGTGTGAGTAATGAATAGAAATCAGATCTCTCTTATGAAGAATCGAGGTAGCAACAGAAGATAACCATAAATGGAGTTGATGGGTCATGTTAACGAGATAATGATTTGAGTAATATAGTACAGGTGACGCGTGAGACGGATCGAGAACTCACCAAGCAGAGAAGAGATGAAATAGAGAGAGAGAGGTGGAGGAAGCGAAGAGCGGCACACCGAAAAAATCACAAACCTTTTTCATTTTTTTTGACCGCAACACAGAGCCAATGACAAGGTGACACGTATGGATCTCTTAACATTTTTAAAGCCTCTCATTTAAGAACCGTTTCTACTATTTCTTAACTCATTTTTATTATATATATTTATAAATATTCATAAGAAGAGCGCTGGATCTGGTCTTAGCAATTCAGATGTGACATGGTGAAAATCGCCATTATTACTCATATTATCAAAAACGATTAACGTTAAAATTTTGATGTGACGTGGCATAACATGGATTAAATCATAATATCTTATTAATTTTGATCCAACGGCTAGGATTATAATAATAATCGATCTAGTTTAATTTTTGAGAAAGCACCAAAACGACTAGCCGTTATATGCGAGCGTCCATAGAGCGGCGCAACGGTCACATTTTTTCTTTCCATCTTCTTCGACTCCTTATTATTCAGTTTACATTCAACATTGCAAGAAAAACACTAAATCTTCATTTCCAGTCAACTTTTGTTGGATAAAATCTCGAAATATAGAGCGATATTATTTCTTTTTGATTCCAGGTTCTGTTGTTGTCTTCGATGGAGTCGTTGAATTTGAAGAATGGGAAACCGGCGACTCCGGTGAAGGATCGGAACAAATGTCAGCCCAGTCAAGATACTTCCAGATCTTCGGAGAATGCAAACCCTAACTTCCCACACGCGAGTCCGGCTAGGTCTTCGCTCACTAAATCCGCAGTATCTCCACTCGTGAAATCTGCTAAGTCGAAGAAATTAGCTCATAAAACTCAGAGTCCGAACCCTAAAAACACTAGTCAGGCGGTTTTCACTCCCCGGAATCGCATCAGAGAAAGGAAGTTTGTTGTGGTGGCGAAGAAGAAGGAGAAGAAGGATCCAGCACTTACGGAATCGAGGGTCGCTGAGATTGATTGTAAATGCGGAGAGAAGAGGAAGGGGAACGTGAAATGCGTTTGTGTGGCATATGAGACGCTACGTGCTTCGCAAGAGGAGTTTTTCAAAAAACGAAGTGGATTGGAGGAATGCTGTAATGTGGGACAAAATATTGGAGATGGAATTGAACTCGATGGAGAAGAATCCGGGGAACCCCAGCTAATAGGCAATTCTACAATGAAGAGGACAAGGGCCAAGGTGGTGGAAGAATCACGGCAAAGTGTACCTGTATCAGGTAAAGTGATGAATCTTGTAGAAGCATTTGAGAAACTCACTTGTTTAAGTCATTCAAAGACTGACAACAAGAAAGAAGAGGACAACCAAACCGAAGATGACATGAAGAAGCCGGAGAAATGGGAACTGCCTGGAATGAGACAAGAATCTAAGCTTCTGGAGGGAGAGAATGATCAACGCCACCCATGGAGTTCTTTGTTTAGTCCATCTGAATTGGTCTTAACAGCCAAGAATCTGGGGCTAGACCCCAATGCCTCGATTTCTTCGTCCTGGGACAGCAGCCGTGGCAGGTTAGTTAGCTGTTGACTAAAACATCTCACAGGACCTCTTGACTACTAGTGTTCTGATCTTTTATCGTTATGAATTGTTGATCTGGTTATGTTTCAGTGTTTTAAGTGGAAGTTCAATTGCTGCCAGGAGAAACAGAAGAAAGGTATGTTTCTTGGATGCCTCATAATATTTTCATACTTTTTATGAATCAGCAGCTGATTTTTTGTAGCTGTTAATCATTATCTCGTGTGGTCAGTATGTCACGGAAGCTTAGGAATACAATTGACATCCCATTGATATGATTTGTTTTTTTTTTTTTTTTTATCTGTGGCAGAGCTTGGATTCATCAACTACAATGGGAAGTAGAAAATCAAAGAAGAAGCAGCTTAAGGTCACTTCATTGAAGCCGTTTAATCTCAGAACTGAGGTATGAGTGTATCTGATAACAAATACATAAAGGTTTCAGAACTCATGGTAAAAATCTCTATTGAGTCATGACCGTTGATTGATTATTTGTTTCTCTGCAGCAAAGAGGTAGAATGAAAGAAGAAGAGTTTGCAAAAAAACTTCAAGAAATAACGATGGAGGAAGAAAAAATGAGAATCCCCATTGCTCAAGGTCTTCCATGGACAACTGATGAACCTGAGGTAAGCATGTTCTGCTTTCCTATTGACATCAAGTTTGCTCTTACAAGCTCTACTGCAATCGTTGCTTGGTTATTTGTAGGACTTTAGATGCAAAAGTTTAACTATTTCTTATGGATCTTTCTTGCCTCCTAAAGAATTCATATGTTTAAAGTTGTTGAAGAATTATTTTAGTTTCAATGGGGAATGAAAGCAGATGATATCTTATTATGTATGAAGAGGCTTGCGTATGGTCACGTTATAGCATTCTAATGTTTTTTTTCTGTTGTAGAATCTGGTGAAGCCTCATTGGAAAGATATTACAAGACCAGTAGACTGGACGCTCCACTCAGATGTCCGGGCGGTAGAACGTGCAGAATTTGATTACCAGGTAAACGTTTTGAGAAGAATAGGTTTCTCTCTTTTGAACTTAAGACCCTCTCCTCTTCATTCTTATAATTTTTATTATTATAAAGTGCCAAGTTTTGTTCATGTCAAAGTGTGAATTTGTTGATCTAGGTTGCCGAGAAGATGAGCTTCATAGAGCAATATAAGATGGAAAGAGAAAGACAACAGAAAGTAAGGTTTTACATGGGATCTGGCCATATATAATAATAGACTCTTGCTTTTGTTAAATTTTTTAATAAATCTTGTCTTTTGGTTATGTTTTTCAGTTGGCAGAGGAAGAAGAGATTCGAAGACTGAGGAAAGAATTGGTCCCAAAAGCGCAGCCAATGCCATACTTTGATCGACCATTCATTCCAAGAAGGTAAAAAATTGGATAAATACTGTGCTTATGAATTTCATATATCATAGATGATTATAGGTTGTGTTATCTGTCTGAATTTCTTTAGAAATAGTTTTCAAGTGGTCTCTTTTGCAGCCGTATAAATTTTGTAGAGAAACCTCCGTAATGAAATTTTGTTCCTTTTATCACTTAAAAGGTCAAGCAAGCATCCAACTGCACCACGAGACCCCAAGTTTCACATACCACAACACAAGAAGATCAGATGCTGCAGTTCATCGTCTTGGAGTGAAACTGGCTCCTGCATGAGCGATCTCAATTATCAATATCTCTAAAAGACCCCAAATTTGCATCCACTTCAATAATGTATTCCTGTCCATATCTTCATTTCTAAAACCACATTATTTGTAAGAGATTCGATGCAGCAACCAATTAGTTGCAATTTTATAAAATTTGCCATATAATAATTCTTGTTCCACCTTTGCAAATCCCAAGTTCACACTTTGATTAGCTCTTGTTCAGAAAGATATATAACAGTTTTGAAAATAAACATATGTGACAATTGAAAAGAGCTTCTTAGTATGCTAATCTCTTTAGATTTCTGTGAAGGAGTTAAGTTTTGATATACAAACTCAAACCGACATCTATCAAACGATCTTGATGGAAGACTTGGGATACAATATTATGGTAAAGAACAAAACTTTAAAAGATTCATTCATGTATCATATTTGTTCGTCAAGATGACTACAACAGAGGAGAGTGAAGATCTAAAATCAAAATCCAAAAATCTCTGTATCATGAGGATGAGGACATTTTAGCTATTCATGATTCAGCTGCAATACGCCCAGCGACCTGATCCGAATCCCGTTGACCGCTTGAAGTGATTCTTCTTCCTCTGAAACAAAGAGAGAGAAGTGAGTTAAGACATTTACAAGGTCTTGCTAAGAAAAGAGCCTCTAGAAAGAAAGTATTTTACCCTTTTGTGTCAAGCTCGACGATGTTCATTATCAAGTGATTTTAATCTATTGATTGAGGTAAAAATTGGTTCTCAATCTCATTGTTGCTGCGCTTCTCCTTCGTAATCAAACACACGATCTTTCGAAGTTACTAAACCGTTTTCCATGTGTTTTTGAAACACCCGATGCTTGGTGAAAAACTTTCACTTCTTTTGCAGGTATATACTATGTTAAGTGGGATTGATTATTGATCAAAATAAATAAAGAAGGGAAAAGAGATAGCGTGTAATGCAAGGTATCTTGGGTCACAAGTCATCGGGACGCAAGTTCCCAAGACGAGTTCGCAATCGGGGCGTAGGGTACCGCGAACGTGAGGCACCACCTGTGGAACGGAAAGGCTCGGAGTGCGGTACACCCACTTCTCGAAAATCTTGATGAGGGCGCGGGGGTCCCATCCAATGACTCCGTCAGGGCGGATTCTCCCCAAAATCCATTTGTAGTGAAGAATATATTTTCATGAGACCCGAGATGCGAATGCGACTCTTGAGACTCGTTTGAACCAAGGACTTCACCTTTGACTAAGGTGAGACCTAGGTGAGCTCATGGAGCTGTTGAAGGGAAGAGAAAACATTTGAAGGACCGAGAGGTCACTTTCACCCCGGGACCACTTCTTTGGGACGACTAGTTTCAAAAACGGCTAGTTTCATAAATCTTCTTCTTTCCCTTTTGTTTTCTCTATGAAATGTGTCTTGTCTTGAATGTAATGTAAGAGACTTGAATCAATGAAAATCTCTTTACTCTTTTCTATTCTCTCTCTCGGGTTCAGCACATGAATTCTAGATAAATTATTCTCAAAATCTTACATGGTATCAGAGTAACAAAGGTCTTGATTCTCTATTAATTCTGGTTCTCAGATTCTCTCTTTTCTCTTCGTTCTTTTATTCTCATCATTTTATCGATAAACCACCATGGAATCCAACAAAGAGCTTGTATACCGGTGACTCTTAAGGGGCCTAGGTATATGATGTGGTCAAGGACTGCAAGAATGATCTTGTGCAGCTGTGGATTGGGGAACCATGTAGAGCCTCCACAAGAGAAAGCCCCAAGTGCAGCCGACAAGGGAAAAGGAAAGGAGGGTATCTCCAATGTGGTGGTTGCCGACAATGACAAATGGTTTCAAGAAGACCAACAATGATGGCTATCATAACTTCCTCAGTACATCCTCATCTTCTTGAATCATACTTATTTTGTGAAACCACCAAAAACTATGGGACACTCTCAAGAAGGTCTATGAAAATGTCTCCAATCTCACGAGGGTCTTTGAAGTCAAGAGAGCTCTTAGCACTCTAAGGCAGTTTGAAGACTGCTTTGTTGAAGCTAAGGGTTCTTTGGACGGAACTTGAAATGTTGAGGCCAAATACCACATATCCTCTTGTTCAAAATGTAAGGCATGAACAAGATAAGGTATTTGGTTTACTTGGAGGTTTGAATAATTGTTACAATGATCTTGTCAAATCCATCCTAAGGGAGAAGAAACTTCCAATGGTGGATGAAGTATGTGCTCAAGTACAAAGAGAGCAAGGAAATATCGGCCTAATTAGTGGCAAGAAGGAAATAATCACCGCCCACAAGGTGATACTCACAAATGAAGACAAAAGGAGTATGATGTGTGAATATTGCAAGAAAAATGGCATACAAATTATAAATGCTGGATCCTCCATCCCATTTAAAGTCGAACAAGTGGAAGGAGCAAAAGGAAAATATGGCCAAAAATGATTGGAGGAGGAACCAGCGGAAACATCTAAACCGGGAGGAGCAATGGCTATGAGTGCTAAGTCTCACGGAGCAATCGTGAGAAAGTCGGACCTTGATGAAATTATCAAGGCCATTGCCAACCTAAAGGAATCCGGTATCTCTAATCTTTCTCAAACTCCATCCAATTCATTAATAATCGATTTCGGTGCCTCTCATCACATCATAAGTAAACCTAAGTTGATAAAGAATGTGAAACCAACCATATGAAATGTTATTGTGGCTAGTGGTGAGTTAGTACCGATCGATGGAATAGGAGATTTGGATCTATTTATAGGAGAACAAAAGCCTTTTATATGCCAATAATTTACCTCTAATCTTCTCTCGGTTAAGAAAACCACATCCGATTTAAATTGCTATACTATATTTGGTCCTAACCATGTACAATTTCAGGATATTGAGAGTGGAAAAACACGTAGAGGAGGAAAGACCAAGGATGGGTTATATGTCTTAGAAGAAAAATCGGTGCTAAGTGTTTCACACTATGTTTTCGTTAGCAATTTAAATTCGAATGTTGGTTTATATTTTAGCTTGGTTTGGCATGCAATATTGGGTCATCCCCATTCTAGAGCTTTAAGTTTAATATTGCTTAAAAACTCTTTTGATCATAGTACTTGTGAGGCTTGTATCTTAGGCAAACATTGCAAGTCTATTTTCCGAAATCTAGAGACAATCTTAAATATTTTGTAAATTTCATTGATGAAAAATCAAAATATACTTGGGTTACCTTAATGGCCTCTAAGGACCGAGTGTTTGATGCTTTCATCAATTTTGAAAACTATGTGTCTAACCAATTTAATTCCAAAATAAAGGTACTAAGATCAGACAATGGCGGTGAATATACAAGCTCCAAGTTAAAGATAACTTGAACAAATATAAAATAATTCACCAAACAAGGTTCCCACACACTCCACAACAAAATGATGTGGCGTAAAGGAAAATTGACATCTCATGGAAACCGCAAGGGTCATGATGTATCATATGAAGGTGCCTAAGAGATACTGGGGAGATGTTGTCTTAATGGCATGCTACCTTATCAACCGAATCCCTATCAAGATTCTACAAGATGTGTCACCATATGAGGTACTTAATGGCTCAAACCCCTTCATTGTACATTTAAGAGAGTTTGTGTGTGTGTGTTTCGTTTTGATTCCAGGAGAACAACATCACAAACTTGATGCCAAAAGCACAAAATGTATGTTTCTTGGATACTCAACAACACAAAAGGGATATAAGTACTTTAACCCAACAAATCAACGATTATATGTCTCTCGGGATGTAAATTTCTTAGAGGGCAAGGATTACTTTAACAAGTCTAATTAGGATGAACTTAAAGACTGCACCAACACGACGCAAGATCAAAATGAGAGCCTCCAAACACTCCTTCAACACATCGTTGGAATTGAATCAAGCACCTCGAGTATGCCTCAATCACAAGAAGAAAATGGGACAAATGAAGCAATGAGTCATTCAATGTCACCATCAAATACAACCTCCGAGGAAAATGATGGAACACAACAAGAAAATTCTACAAATTTCCCGGAGGTACCAGAGGAGACAATCCAAAGTGAGAATGAGGCATATCCATCAAGACGGAGTACACGTCCGCGGAAGGATCACTCAAATTGGATCAAAAAATGTTTTTGCTACAATAATCATGCCGTGGCACATCCAACTTAAACAGTTTGTTCTCTTGACCTTTTCCCTTATAATCATAAAGTTTTTCTTGGCAAATTTGAGCTTGGAAAGATTCTAAAAATTTATGAGGAGGCTAAAAACCGCAAGGAGTGGAGATATGCAATCATGGATGAACACAATGCGATGGAAAAGAACCATACTTGGGATGAGGCGGAACTGCTACTTGGAAAAATGTTGTCACCTCCCGATGGATATTCATTATCAAATACAAGAGTGATGGGAGTATTGAATGCTATAAATGTCAATTGGTTGCATAAGGTTTCACCCAAACATACAGTCAAGACTACACCAATACCTTTGCACCCATTTCAAAACTCCATACGGTACGGGTTGTTATTTCCTTGACCATAAATTTAGATTGGGAACTGTGGAAAATGAATGTCAAGAATGCATTTTTGCAAGGAGAACTTGAGGATGAAGTGTACATGCATCTGCCTCCCGGTCTCGAAGGGATTGTGCACACCAGGCGAGTCTTACGTCTCCGGAAAGCCATATATGGGCTTAAGTAATCTCCTCAGGCTTGGTATAATAAATTAAGCTTTACCCTCCGAGATCGTGGTTTCTATAAGCCGGAATCGGATCATAGACTCTTTACATCCAATGGCCCGAATGGTATGATTGTAGTCCTTATCTGTGTGGATGACTTGATCATTACCGACAATGACAAGGATGGTATTTTCTCAACAAAAAATTACCTTAAAACTATGTTTGACATTAAAGACTTTGGGGAACTAAAGTACTTCCTAGGAATCGAAGTATGCCACTCTTCGGAGGGCCTATTTCTTTCTCAACGGAAATACACTTTTTATCTTTTTCATGAAACATGAAATTTAGGTTCTAAAACTGCCAACACACCTCTTGAAGATGGCTACAAGGTTAGTCGAAAGGGGGAGCAAAATGATGAACTTTACAAGGATGCACCTCAATATAGACAACTTGTAGGCAAACTCATCTATTTGACAATCACAAGGCCAGATTTATGCTATGCGGTAAATCAAGTGAGTTAACATATGAAAAACCCCACGATGCATCATTGGAGCATGACGGAAAAGATCCTCCGTTACCTAAGAGGAAGTTAAGATCGCGGCATTTGAATGGGAAAGAATAACAACACCGAAATTGTGGGTTATTGTGATGCGGATTGGGCCGGTAACCAGAATGACCAAAAATCAACAACGGGGTATTGCACTTTCATTGAAGGTAACTTGGTGACATGGAAGACTAAGAAACAAAAGGTAGTCATGCTCTAGTACTGAGGCCGAGTACCGAGCTATGAGGAAAATTACAAGTGAGCTCACGTGGTTAAAGACTCTACTCAAGGACCTTGGCATCGAATCATCAAAACAAATCACCATGCATTGTGACAATAAAGCCGCAATCCACATTGTATCGAACTCCATGTTTCATGAAAGCACAAAACACATTGAGATAGATTGTTACAAGGTCCGTGAGAAAATTGAAGAAGGGATAACTCTTCCATACTACACCAAGAGGGAAGATCAATTGGCGGATATTTTCACCAAAGCCGCAAGTCTTATAGTTTGTGATCATATTTATCCCAAACTAGGACTTGTGGACCTTCCCCAAGAATGATCAAAGGTCCCCTCTCTAGTAAATCACACACTCTTTTTTCCATTAGAAGAGTTTTGTCCAAAGAGGTTTTCTCTCTAAGGTTTTTAATGAGGTGGGGTTTGCGAGAAGTTGATGTGTCTGCATTTTACCACATTTTAGGGCCATTATTTAGCATGCTTTGCATTCATACTTGCATTATTATCATTGTTTTATGTTCTTTTAGGCATAATTTACATACTTAGTGTTGGGCATTGCATACCTTGCATAAAAGGTATTTTGTAGGCACTTTTTGGAGCTTATCATGGAGTATTTCGGACTACAAGAAGACCAATGAGAAATCGTCTGGTCTAAAGTTGAAGTTCAGGATGTGAACTAGAAGATTTGACACTCGAGCATGACACTCGACCATCACTTGGTCGAGTGGATTTTTGGACGAGAACGTTGACTTTGGACGGAGTTGACTTCTTGGGCTTCTTTGCGTAAAAAAGCCCATCAATACCCACTTGTGCAAGCCCAACAACTACTTTAGGCCTTTTTCTATTTTCTTTTCCTAAAGAAATTTCCTTTTCACTTTTTAAGGAATTTCCCATTTTTCTTTCTAGGGAATTTTCCCTTTTTCTCTTTAAGTATTTTTTCTTTTTTTTCTTAAGATCTTTTGATCTATAAATTGTACTAGAATTTCCAGTTTTAATATATAATCTTTTCCAGCAAATTTCGAGTTCTCTCTTTTAGCAATTTACGATTTTTTAGTCTTAAGTTTTATGCAATTAGATTTCGATTTCAAGTTTATGCTTTACTTCATGAATTCTGAGTAAGTTAGTCTAGGGTTCTTGAGGAAAGGGTGAGATTAAGGGAAAACTTAGTGATTTCCAGATTTGTTTATGTTTGATTAAGGTCTTAGATCACATAAATTTTAGTGTTCTTAATGCTTGTTTCTTTCTGATCAATTGAAATTCGATCTCTTGGTGAATCCCTCCCGAGAGGCGTTTGGGGAATCACTCGAACATGCTTAAGTTGAGATAACATCTCCTAGCTCAAGAGATTGATTGTCTAGGGTGTTATTAGGCTCTGTAAGGTCCATACTTAAAGCCTCTTGAATTTCCAATCATTGGGCGAGAGTCAAGTCAGGTTGTCTTTTAGGAGAGGCCCCATTGCGCGAGAGCGAATGTGATTACTTTGTGATTCCTTGCTTAGAGGTCATCTAAATAGGTTGATAAACTAGTATGGAACCCTTAGGAATACCTTAATCATTGATCCTTAACCTCGAGAACCCCTTTTCCTCTATTGAGTTTTCGTGAATTTTAATACTCTGCTTTTAGGTTGAGATTCGGTGTTGCACTTCATTCTATTTTGCTATTGCTTTATTTTTAAATGCTCTGCTTTTACATACTATTTTCATGTCTCATTTTTAGCACTCTGTTTTAGTATTTCACCTAGATTAGATCACCACTCACTAAATCGAATCTGGCTTAGATTAGGATAAGTAGATTACATCTTGATTGCTAGTTACTCTCCCAGTGGATTGACACCATACTGTCTTGCAATTGATTAAATAAACAGTAGGGTATTTGAGAAAACACCGTAAAAACCTGTCTATCAAATTGACGCCGTTGCCAACTGGGTTCTAGTTAGCTACAATTAGGATTATCACTTTCCTGAGACTAAGTTCTACGTGTGTGTTCTAATGCTCGTTTCTAGTTTTTTTTCTGTTTTCAGGAACACTCGACCAACTATGCTCGAGTGCCTTGATTTTTTCGCATTCCCAGAACACTCGACCACAACACTCGATCAACTCCTGGTCGAGTGTATGTTACTGCTGACAAAAACACACTTGCATGAATACCAGATCCCGTTGTACTGAAGATCTCATCCCCTACTCCGACAACATAGACTGTTTGCCTCGTGAACACTTGCGGGAACAGCGGAGTAGATTGAACGAGGAGTTCACGGATCAGGTAGACATGGAGGACCACGTACAAGCTACTGACCTAGGACCTCGTCCTAGGCGCGTACGACACATTGGAGCTGGTGATGCTCCCAGTATTCATACTCAACGCCATGGAATTGTTCCACCAGCTATTGCCAATAACAACTTTGAGATTAAGAGTGGTATGATCGCCATGGTATAGAACAATAAGTTTCATGGTTTGCCTTCTGAGGATCCGCTGGATCATCTTGATGAGTTTGAAAGACTAACCAGTTTGACAAAGATTAATGGGGTTAGTGAGGATGCTCTGAAACTGAGGCTGTTTCCTTTCTCTCGTGGAGACAAAGCACACATGTGGGAGAAACATTTGCCACAAGGGTCTATTACATCTTGGGATGCTTGCAAACAAGCGTTTCTAGGTAAGTTCTTCTCCAACTCCAGAACTGCGAAACTTCGCAACTCTATCTCTGGTTTTAAGAAAAACCATTCTGAGACATTCTCTAAGGCTTGGGAACGATTCAAGATGTACCAATCACAATGTCCTCATCATGGGTTTACTACTGAGTCACTTCTTAGCACTCTCTACAGAGGCGTTATTCCCAAGATCCGAATGTTGCTAGACACAACAAGCAATGGTAACTTTCTGAACAAGGATGTAGATGATGGATGGGAATTGGTTGAGAATTTAGCACAAGTAGACGACCAATACAGTGAAGACTATGATCGAACTCCTAGATGTACAGCTGATCCTGACATGGTTAGTAGGAAGGAACTCAAAGCCATACAAGACAAGCTGGATAGGTTGCTCTCAATTCATCAAAAGCAGGTACATCACGTGAGTGAGTCAGAACAGGTTGTAGAGGATGAAGATGAGGTAGAGGAGGTCAGTTTTGTGCAGAATCAGGGTAACAGTTATGGGCCTTACAACAGCTACAAAACCAACCCAAACCTCTCATACAGGAACAACAATGTGGCTAATCCCCAAGATCAGGTGTATCAACCAAAACCGCACCACCAGCCTCAATCCAAACTCTTTGTCCCAAAACATCAATACCAGCAAACTCATCACCACCCACCTACTGTACCACATGATTATGAATACCACAACACTACCCAACCCCAACAAAATGAGGTAATGGACATCTTGTAGCAAATCCTTAAAGGTCAGACAGCTACTGCCTCTGAAATAACCAGGAAATTTGTTGAGGTACACACTAAGATAGATGCTTCCCATAATGACCTCCATTGAGAGTTTGAGACTCTTAATGCTCGTCTCAAGAATTTAGAGAACAAGCAAGCTTCCTCCTCTGCAGTTAAGACTATTGGGCAACTACCAGGAAAAGTCATTCAAAACTCCAAGGAATACACTGCCCAATCCATTACATTGAGGAGCGGAAAAGATATCTCTCCACAAGTACGACATGATAAATTCACTGAGGACAGTGACATTCAAGTTGGGGAGGACAGCCTTAGTTAGAAAAAGGCTGAAAATATCGAGAAAAAGCCTCAGAAAAGAACACTCGAGCAGGACGCTCGAGCTGGAACTGATCGAGCATTATGTTCAGAACCACACAATGAGACACTCGAGCAGGACACTCGAGCAAGGCTAGGTCGAGTGTCCCCTTACCAACCTCCAAAACATGATATTTTGCACGATATACACAAGTTTTTTGCCCTCCTTCCTTTTAAACCTCAACTACCCTTCCCACAAAGGTTTAAAAAGGACATAATGATGAAGTACAAGGCTCTTTTTGACAAGCAAATGAAGGATGCTGAGGTAAAGATACCTATACTTGATGCTTTCATGCTAATGCCTCCTTATCAAAAAATTTTGAAAGATGTTGTGAAGGAAAGAACAAATGAGCTAGAGGGTATGGCAGTAGAGACTCATGAGTGCAATGCCATCTTAGAGAGGATAATAGTGCAAGACAAGCTAGATGATCCTGGGACATTCACTTTACCATGCTCATTGGGTCATTTAACTTTCAGCAAATGTTTATGTGATCTTGGAGCTTCAATTAGCCTAATGCCACTATATGTTGCTAAGAGGTTGGGGTTCAACAACTACAAGTCTTGTAAGCTCTCTTTGATTCTAGTTGATAGCTCTGTCCGTTTGCCATATGGTTTACTGGAAGATATACCTATAATGGTTGGTAGTGTTGAGGTTCCTACAGACTTTGTGGTGATTGATATGGATGAGGAACCACAAGATCCACTACTCCTTGATAGACCATTTTTAGCCTCTGTTGGAGCTGTAATTGATGTGAGGAATGGAACAATTGAGCTAAACTTTGGTAAGGATCTCAATATGAAGTTTAACATTAATGATGCAGCTAGGAAGCCTACTATTGGAGGACAAAGCTTCTCAATTGAGGGATTGGATAAGTTGGGCACTACACCTCCTAAGCTTCCTCGACTTATATTGGCTAAGAGTGGTAAGGCTAGCGACTACTGCAGAAAAATTCCAATGTTTGAAGAGGTTGTTGATGGGATAAGCCTTCAGTCTTTGTTTGCTTGCAATGAGATCACGAATATGCCTTCTAAGGAATCATACAATTTACTAGAATTGGATCTTGGGCCTGATATAATTTTGAGACCAATTGGTTTTCTGGATGGAGTAATGGAGTACAAGGTGAAGAGCAGCAAATATCTCAAATGATTTGCCAAAGTGAAGCAGCTTCTCTTTCCAATGAAGCCTAAATCAGATTGGTCAGGACCTTTCCACATTAAAAGAGTTATGCCTTGTGGATCCATCACCATGTTTAGCAAAAAAGGAGAGGAACTTCCAGAAAATGGGCAGAAAGTTAAGCTTTACATGGTTGATGAAACCATCTCAGAGGGGACCTCAATTCCTCTCTTTGAACCACTCCAGGTCTGATAGGTATGGGAAGTCAAGCTTAGTGACTTAAAACAAGCTCACTTGGGAGGAAATCCCATCATATCCTTGTACATATTCTCTTTCTTGCAGTTTTTCTTTGTTTCTTTTGCTATTTTCTTATGTTTCAGGTCAAGGGATGTGCACCACAAGGAATTTGGCACCAGAGCATAACACTCGATCATGACCGAACCAGAAACTCCTTCATTTCCAACTTTTTCATTCTCCAAATAGGTACGGAACCCTTTCCTTTCATTGTATATACCACTGCATATTTTTCTCTTGACTTGCTGGTCTAGGATCCTCTTTCGGGCTTTTATACACACAAGAGACTGTGTGATTTAAGTTTGGGGGAGGATTCTAGGGGACATTTGACTTTGTTATCTGTGATTCTTAGTTTTTCTTGCATTTCATCATTTGCATTACATCTAAGGCATAGAAAAACCAAAAACATTTTCAGTTAGCATAATTTTTTCGATTGCATATCATCTAAGGCATAGAAAACCCATAAAAAAATATAGTGTTCATGTAGCTGCATCACATTCATATAGGATTGAGTCTAGAGTTTTGGGAATCATCTCGCTAATATAGACAGACTTGCTAGGTTGATTGGCTAGTAACCATAATGAACTCTTGGACTTGCGTTTTTTCCCTCTTGAACACTGATTGGTAGATCATTGACCTTTGAAACCAATACTTAGGTTGTGTCTCAAAAAGAACCAGATTTGTTGCCTCATAATCGAATTCAATTTTTTACAAATTATGGGCTTGAGATACATTGCATAAGATCCTTCCTTAGGTTCAGCTAGCTAAGTAAAAAGAAAAGCATCAGATGAATATAGAATCATCCTTCTCAACTCGGCTCAAATAATATGGTCTAAGATGAACGGGGACTGTGCGTAAACATGTACCTTCTTGTGTTCATCAATAAAACCATTTCGATATTGCCTAAGATAGACCGGAACTGTACGTAAACCCGTACTTTTTTGCGTCCTATTGATAAAGCTAATACATCGATGCCTAAGGTGAACTGGGACTGTGCGTAAACCCGTACTTTTTCGTGTCTCATTGATAAAGCTGAAGCTAATAAAAACGAGTAGGAGTTGAGAAGTGATCGAAAATGCTTAATCCATAATGACTAGCTGAATTTGAGGAAGTTGAATCCCAAGGTCTTTGATCAATAGCCCCTTTTGCGGACTGCACTTAAAGAAATAGGTTTCGAATCTGAGTTTCTTAAGAGTCCAACTAAGTGTTAGAGAATATTCGGTTTTTATGCTAAGCCTTGATGAAAGTAGATTATGGTTCTTACAAAGGAATGAGGGTTCACTTGTGGATTACGGTTTTTCAGTTTGATAAGTTGTTTGTTTGAGTAAGATGTTCCCATTGTCAGCAACCTCTCTTCTTTCTTAGATCTATGCATATTTGCTTGAGGGCAAGCAAAGACTAAGTTTGGGGGAGTTGATGTATCTGCATTTTACCACATTTTAGGGTTATTTAGCATGCTTTGCATTCATATTTGCATTATTATCATTGTTTTAGGTTCCTTTAGGCATAATTTGCATACTTAGTGTTGGGCATTGCATACATTGCATAAAAGGTATTTTTAGGCACTTTTTGGAGCTTATCATGGAGTATTTCAGACTACAAGAAGACCAATGAGAAATCGTCTGGCCTAAAGTTAAAGTTCAGGATGTGAACTAGAAGATTTGACACTCGAGCATGACACTCGACCATCACTTGGTCGAGTGGATTTTCGGACCAGAACGTTGACTTTGGACGGAGTTGACTTCTTGGGCTTCTTTGCGTAAAAAAGCCCATCAATACCCACTTGTGCAAGCCCAACAACTACTTTAGGCCTTTTTCTATTTTCTTTTCCTAAAGAAATTTCCTTTTCACTTTTTAAGAAATTTCCCATTTTTCTTTCTAGGGAATTTTCCCTTTTTCTCTTTAAGTATTTTTTCTTTTTTTTTCTTAAGATCTTTTGATCTATAAATTGTACTAGAATTTCCAGTTTTAATATACAATCTTTTCCAGCAAATTTCGAGTTCTCTCTTTTAGCAATTTACGATTTTTTAGTCTTAAGTTTTATGCAATTAGATTTCGATTTCAAGTCTATACTTTACTTCATGAATTCTGAGTAAGTTAGTCTAGGGTTCTTGAGGAAAGGGTGAGATTAAGGGAAAACTTAGGGATTTCCAGATTTGTTTATGTTTGATTAAGGTCTTAGATCTGTTTAATTTAAGTGTTCTTAATGCTTGTTTCTTTCTGATCAATTGAAATTCAATCTCTTGGTGAATCCCCCCTGAGAGGCATTTGGGGAATCACTCGAACATGCTTAAGTTGAGATAACATCTCCTAGCTCAAGAGATTGATTGTCTAGGGTGTTATTAGGCTCTATAAGGTCCATACTTAAAGCCTCTTGAATTTCCAATCGTTGGGCGAGAGTCAAGTCAGCTTGTCTTTTAAGAGAGGTCCCATTGCGCGAGAGCGAATGTGATTACTTTGTGATTCCTTGCTTAGTGGTCATCTAAATAGGTTGATAAACAAGTCTGGAACCCCTAGGAATACCTTAATCATTGATCCTTAACCTCGAGAACCCCTTTTCCTCTATTGAATTTTCGTGAATTTTAATTCTCTGCTTTTAGGTTGAGATTCGGTGTTGCACTTCATTCTGTTTTGCTATTGCTTTATTTTTAAATGCTCTGCTTTTAGATCACCACTCACTAAATCGAATATGACTTAGATTAGGATAAGTAGATTACATCTTGATTGCTAGTTACTCTCCCAGTGGATTGACACCATATTGTCCTGCAATTGATTAAATAAACAGTAGGGTATTTGAGAAAACACCGTAAATAAACTCCTGTTTTTTATTAGTTGATGTTCTTGAAAAAGAATTGGTTTTAAAAGATTGATGTTATATATTTCCAATGTATTTTTTTTTCTTTTCTCTTCTAAATTTTTTTTTTGTATTTAAGTAGTAAATAATGGTACAATGTCAACTAATTAGAAATAAAATAAATATGTTTTTGCTGTTATCTTTTTTTCTATTGTTTTGTTACATCTGGCTTAGGATGATCACACTCGGGTATAGAGTAAATTATTTGGCTACAATCAAAACTTGTTTGAATAAGTTACACTTTTAGAGAAACTATTTGTTGATTCCAAATTCAAACTCCAAAAAACTATATATGTTTTTTGTCATAGAAGCTAGAGACTCCTCAACATTGACAATAAGTTTTTTATTGTTTTGTGGCTCAGTTTGTGCTGCACCAACACCTTCCTTACGAATGAATTCTAAAAAAATCATCTTATTTGATTAGGTGCAGTCTGCATATTGATATTAGCCCAGTAAACATAGCATCTTAATATTAATATTAATTTATAGCAAATTGATACATAAGAAGCTATGCAATTAAACGAGGTGGCTTCTTTATAGCACATTAATACAAGAAACTATGCACTTAAACTCTACCCGTACAATTATTATAGTACAATAGGAAAAATTCTCTCTAGCGTTATAATCAATACATCTCAAAAGTCCTACTCCTCTGTTGTCGGTAGTGCCCTTAGCTGTCGGCGACGACCAATCTCCGTTAGATTTTTATATTCTTCTTTCTTTTCCGCTTTTCATCCTTTTCTCCTCTCTTCATATTCTTCATTTTCTTCTTCTATTTCTTCTGTCTTTTTCTTCTTCTTTGGCTTTTTGTCCCTCTTCTCGAAAGAGGTTTTACTCTGCAACCTCTTCTTCATCAGGATTGTATTGGGCCTTTGAGAACTTGGCCCACTTCATATACTCTTAGACATATTTGTTTTGATTTTGTTACTGGACTGATTTGTTAATGGAAACAATGTTTGACCAAAAAAGAAATAAAACTCTACACGTACGATCAAATAAATTATCACTATATTTTACAACTTTACTTGTTGCACTTTTTGTTATTGTTAAATAAATGTGAAAAAGTCATTGTCTTAAAACGCTTGATGCATTCCTGTCTTGGAAATCCTTATAGTTACTGGAGATAAGTGGCCGAAATAGTCAGGAAGAACGTGAATCTTTTAAATAAAACAGAGGACTTTGAATTTATCTGGGTTCAAGAGCATCTAATGGATCTATAGGTATAACCGTAATAAACTATTTTTCGTTTCAATTTTTAGAACATCAGACCTCTGTCTATCTCGCTCATCTTCTTTGTTAATCTGAGAATATATTTATTTTCTGATCCCTCTCTCGTGAGAATCCTGTTTTTATTTGATTTCACAAAAAAAAACATATTTACTTTTGTATTGAATCATGTAAAATCACGTAGACTCTCACTAATCTTTTTCTAGAATTACCTAATCACTTGTTTTTATTTAAAAAAGAAACCAACAAAAATTTTACCAAAATTTCCTAAGACTCTCCTAAAATCTTTCCAAATTTATTAAATTATAAGTCCGAATAAATCCTTTCAAATTCTACATTCAATATCCCCTCCTCCCCCGTAGTTGATAAGAGTTTTTTAGTCAAGAAATAGGAGTCAAGCTCCCACTTTAACTATAACTAGAACAATTACGAAATAATAGTCTCTAAATGTGAGAAAGCCCCAACATCTTCTGAATTCAACAAATCAATAATAGATAAAACAGTCGCAAACGAATGAAACTTAAAGCTAAGCTAAGTGCATAATTTGTTAATCCATCTGATGGACGATTAGCCTCCCAAATGTACATGAGATGTTAAGATAAACCAATCATTTTGACGTGGCACAAGCGTACAAAGAAGGAAAGGGAGCGAGACTCACCAATCCCATTCGTAAGAAATCCTACAACTACCCTTGGGCATTCGAGTACCTGGACCCGATCGGATCGGATCTTTCGGATTTTGGAACATAAGACCCGATCATATATTTTTCACGGGTCTGGATCGGGTTCAGG
Organism: Lepidium sativum; assembly: GCA_023374145.1. Lineage (NCBI taxonomy): Eukaryota > Viridiplantae > Streptophyta > Magnoliopsida > Brassicales > Brassicaceae > Lepidium > Lepidium sativum. The sequence goes on along the minus strand of JAKUCM010009487.1, from coordinate 5,437 downwards.
TATTAAATTTCGGGTTCGGGTATCAAATTCCGGGTCGGGTTCGGGTTATCCGAATTTCTTAGCTAATTTTTTAATCAAAATATTAAAAAAAACGGTTTTAAAAATCACAACTTATTAAACTATTTAATATTTTAGTTCTATAATGTTAAATTGATTAGTTTTTTAGATTTGTAATTATAATTTTAATATTTGTGTAACTATAAATATATATAAATATTTGTGTAAATATATTATATATTTCGGGTATTTCGGTACCCGTTTGGGTTTCGGGTTTTACCCGATCGGATTCAGGTACTCGTATTTTCATAATGTAAAACCCGTTCGGGTATTTTATAGGTTTTGGTTTGGTTCGGATTCGGATATTTTAGATCGGGTTCGGGTTTGGGTTTCGGATATTATCCCCAGGGCTACCTACAACACTCTTGGAATCCACCTCCACTTCTTAATGTGAAACCTCCATTTCCAAAGCTATGTAAAGACCGTAGTAAACTCCCTAAATTTCAGCTAAAACCGCAGAGCTGACAACAATATATACTTCAAAACCTCGAAACCAAGCTCATGCGCTATCTCTAGACCAGAATTACCTTTAGAAAATCCATCAGTATTTAATCTTACCTAATTCCCCAACGGTGGTTTCCAAGGAATACTTCGATTAACTCTGATTTTAGTTCCAGTGACGAACCGAGTGTTCAATAATGCTTGCATAACCTCCATTGATGTGTCTTTAATAAATATTATTCAGTCTACACTTCCCATTCACGCCAAAAATATTTCCACACCGTCATTTCCATCCCCACAACACATCAATTCTAGGCCAAGGACAACCAAAACATGTATTTGTATCACCCATGCATACATAAAACTATCCTAGCACATGTTGAGAAAAGAAAATACCTTGCTTATTCCTTGGAACAATTCACCTCCAGACCTCTTCCATCGCATGACAATCACACAAAACATGAATGATAATCCCTTCTCCTCTCATGCATACATGACAAATTGGTGAATTAGTTAAGTGTCTCCTAAATCGCTCCATGTTGGTCACTAGAATTTGATTAACACTTGACAAGAGAAACAAATGAACTATGTCTGGAACAACAGCACTCCACACTCGATTAAAAAAACTGCTCATGTCTTGACTTGCAGTGTTATTCTCTGCAATCAAATTATGTGTAGAGGTAACTATGAACTCACCATTTAAAGTGCCTCCCCACCAGATATGAGCTTCGCTCCCGTAATCTCGTCAACGACAAGAACACACAACATGAGTAACACATTCAGATGCACAAGATTAATCAGCTATCAATAAGCAAACCCGTCTTTGTTGGCCAATGTGAACACACTGGTAAACCCTGCAAACTCTCTGGAACCATGTTCATGGATGACACACAAAGCGGTTCTTTCTCCAACCAAGTATCAGTACATAACATAACTTCCTGCCATCACTGACCATCCAATGTAAACCTGGAATAAGCACTTTAGTTAAACCAACTTTGATTCCGTTCCATACACCTGAGCCATACCTTTTTTTTCTTAATCAAGAGTTATCGTGAAGATTAGCAACCTTATATTTGGCTCTTAACAAGCCTCCAACCTAATTCCGCTATTAAGGCTCTATTCATATCATACGCTTTCCACATACCAAAAACTTGCCTCCTTCTTCTTACGGCATACTTTATCCAAAGAAATCAAATGAATCTTCCTCTTTTCACTTGTACTTCGCCAAAGAAAGTTCCTTGATAGCTTATCTAGCATGTTTAGATTAGCTTCAGGAAGTATAATTGAACTCATTGAACGAATTGGGACCATTGACAATACAAACTTAGTAAGTGTCAATCTCCCGACAAAGCTCAATGTGCGGCTTTTCCAGCCCGAGAATCTGAATGACATTCTCGCCATTACATCACCCAAACATTTCCTTGTTGATCATTTTCTGTAAAAATTGGCATCCCTAAGTATTTTCCTAGGTCTTTGGTAGACATAATACCACTTACTTCACTCATTTCATCCACCATATCATTAGACACATTCTATATGAAATATATTTTAGACTTCTCCATAGGCCTGGGCATAATATCCGAAACCCGAACTCAAACCCGAACCCGATCTAAAATACCCGAACCCGAACCGAACCAATATCTATAAAATATCCGAACGGGTTTTACATTATGAAAATACGGGTACCCGAACCCGATCGGGTAAAACCCGAAACCCGAACGGGTACCCAAAATACCCGAAATATATAATATATTTACACAAATATTTATATATATACTTATAGTTACACAAATATTTAAAACTATAATTACAAATTTAAAAAACTAATCAATTTATAACCAATATAACATTATAGAACTAAAATATTAAATAGTTTAATAAGTTGTGATTTTTAAAACTGTTTTTTGAAAATATTTTTATTAATAAATTAGCTAAAAAATTTGGATAACCCGAACCGACCCGAAATTTGATACCCGAACCCAACCCGAACCCGAAATTTAATACCCGTACTCGATCCGGACCCGCATAAAATACCCGATCGGGTCTTAGGTTGGTAAACCCGAAATACCTGAAACCCGAAAGACACGACCCGATCGGATCCGGGTACCCGAATGCCCAGGCCTACTTCTCCAAGCTTCTTTTTGACATGATGCTCCACATAACCTTTCCAATATCGATATAATAACTCTGATTTGGGACACTGTAGCCTCAACAAATATAATTAAATCGTCTGCAAAACATATATGAGAGAGTGTCGATCCTCTTCGGCTCAAGCGTATTGGCTTCCACTGGTCCGAAGTAATAGAGTGCTCAATAAGGTGGTACTGTCATTTAATGAAAAGTACGAAGAGATATAGCGACAACGGATCACCTTGGTTAAAACTTCTAGATTGTTTAAACGCTTATGTTTTACCTTCATAATTCAATTCGTCCACTCACTTGGCAAATTTAAAGCCCGAATCGTATCTTCCAGAAAGTCATATCTTATCATATCATAAGGTTTCTCGAGATCCAGTTTCAACAACATCCATCCCTTCTTCTTTGATTTCCGATGCATTGAATGTACACTTTCTTGTACCACCACAATTGATGAGTCTTGACCTGTCGGAACGCATGCCGATAATGGGACAAACGAGGGACCAAGTCACGGAACACAAAGCACGACCCAAGTGCCAATAATTGACCCAGGGATCACCACTAGATCCAAGACGGTTGCCAGATACATACATACCAAGTGTAACAATTACGCTGCCAAGTTCCTAGAGTCGTATGACCTGCGATCATACGACCAGGCCGATCGCGACCTGATGGAGGTAATCCGGACGGTCTTCACCATCACTAGGTTTAGACCCTATGCCGTTAAGGAAGTCTGGTACTCTTTTCCCTCACCTTGGTTTTGTCCCAAGTGGTTTCCAAAGGGAGGTTTTAACGAGGCCAAGGCATTTAGCTCATGGCCACGCACCTCCGAGTGACGTGGCCATTTCTATCACTTTCGTTTTATAGCTGTTTAAATCTTATCCTCTTGTACGAACTTTTTTCCACTTTGTTGACCCGCGCTTTTGCTTGTTGACCCATTTGTCTAGGGTTTTAAACTTGCCTATAAAAAGGTCTTTTATGTGTTTGTAAGGAGGTTAGCCTCATTTATCAACGAACCGAGTTTTCTCTTTCCTCTTTGCGTGTGACTCGCTTAGAAACCCTTAGCCGACGTCGAGCCGGGCTCACGGCGGCTAAGCCTGACCGTATTGTGAGTAGAGCCATCACTCACGTGTCGTCATTCGATCATTCCCCCCTCTATTTCGTTCCATATCGCATCTATCCCATCGGAGGATTCTGATTAAGACTTATCCGAACCTCTTCTACCATCGAACCGCTTATCGCAACCGAGTTTCGACTCTTCCGTACCTTTCCCGACAAGATGTTCATCTGACAAACCCCTCCGTGACTGCGTGAGGCATCAGTTTTTGGTATCAGTGCCGAAAATCCCCACGGTTGTACCTATCCTTGCTATTTTTCCCTTTTGCGTTTTCCGTATGTTCAAAGTTTCCGTCTTTCATCTTCTTCGTTTTCCTTTCTGTAAAAAGTTTGCTCCTTGTCGTCTTTTGGTTCTGTTTATGCTTGAAAAGTTGGAGTCTTGCTTTGGTTTTTGTCTCAGTGGCCTTGAAACCCACTCGATTGACATTTTCTCCAATTTTTCACCGAAAGATTTGAACTTTGCGTTCTTCGTGTTCTTGCGTTGTTGCTTTTCGTTTTTCTCTTTTCCCCTAGGTAGATCGTAAAATTGATTTCTTTCTTAGAGTCAAGGCGTTTCTCTGGTGGCCTTGAAACCACGTGTCACCACCTAATCCCGCGACTCCGTACTCATTGTCATTTAGCTCGGTCGTATGCGACTATCTTTCTCTCTCCAATCATTGACTGCTTTTGACCAATCATTTGCTGTCATTTTTCAAATAAGATTCCTTCTTGTCCATTAGCCGTTAGCCCTCACCTACGTGTGCTTCTTTGGACAGGTGGAACTCACGAAGCCGACGATACGACAACCAGCCGAGACCCGCGACCCGTACAACCACCGACTCTGATCTGTACAGCCACGACCGGGATCCATACACCGCCGTCCGTACCTCCTTCTCTGGTGATAATCCGCCAGAATTAATTTTCTGGCGACCTTCCCTCGCCGTCCGTACCTTTTCCGATACACTGGAATCCGTACGCCGCCATCCGTACAATGGCGGCTCAAGACCCACCGATGGCTCCTGCCCCTCCACCTGAAATTGGAGCCGCTCTCATGCAAATCCAAGCCCAGCTGGGCCAAATCGATGAGCGTTTCAATCGAGTCGAGGTCGTTCGGCCAGCCGCCCAACGAGTGCCACCACACCGTGAGTCGAGAGTCTCACCACCTCCTGGACAATAACCAGACCAAGGACAAGTCGAGGACTACTCCACCAAAGAAGATCCAGACTATCCAAGGCGGAGACAGCCACGCCAAGATGACAACTGACCCATAGGTCCCAATCAAGTCGGGCCCTCGTACAAGCTCACCGTTCCCACATTCGCCGGGAAGGTTGATCCGGAGGCCTACCTATAGTGGGAAGACCGTATGGATAAGATTTTCTCCTGCTACACCTACCCGGATCAACGTCAAGTCACCTTTGCCCCAATTCAACTCATGGATCATGCACTTACTTGGTGGGATCGAGACGTGGATGACCGAAGAAGAAATTACGAACGCCCCGTTCCCAATTGGACTGCCATGAATTCTTTGATGAGGCGTCGATACATCCCTCAATACTATAGCCGAGACTAACAAAGGTGGTTTAGAAGGCTCACCCAAGGAACCGACTGCAAATTGAAGAAACCGAGGAAGCTCTAATAGCTCAGTTCTTAGACGGCATGCATGAGAGGATCACAAGGAAGGTCGAGCGCCAAACATACCACAACTTCG
>JAKUCM010009486.1:0-11953 GCA_023374145.1 Lepidium sativum | reverse complement strand
GAGAGAGAGAGACCACAAGATATTCCCCCTGTAATTGTAAGTAACGAAAGAAAATTGCAAGTGTTTGTGCAAAAATTTTGTAAAGAAACAATGCATCTATGTGTCGAAATTTCCACTAGATCTCGTGTTTCATCGAGTTTCCCTGAAAAAGGTCATTGTAGTAACTGTAAAGGTAACAGTGACGAGAAATTTCATTGTAAGTGGGAGAACAATGATGCCTCATATAATAGAGTTGACCCTTGGTGTAGTAGAGTTGATCCTTCGTCTAGTAGAGTTGATCCTTCATCTAGTGGAGATGGCCTTTTTAGTAGAGTTGATCCGATGTTTAGTAAATGTGGACAAAAGAATGAGCGTATACCAGAAAATATGAAACACGAAACTAAACATGATGAGGACGAAGATGTGAAATTCAGATTCGACTGTTGTGATGATATGGATGGTGCAAGCTCAGATAATGAAGATTATATCAATGTTTGTAGAAAATCGAAGGAAGAAGAGAAGAAAAACCTCTCGGAGAAAGCAATGGGGTTGGATTTGAATGCTGAGTATTTGTACATAGATATGTCAGCACTAGCATTGGTTGTTGGGCAACGATACTCATCAAAAAAAGAACTCATGACGAGGCTAAAGATTCTTTTTGTCTTACAGAGGTTTGACTTCGATATTGTTGCTTCATCGAAGATAGTGTTGGATGTGAAATGTTGGGTACCAAACTGTCAGTGGAGAGTGCGAGCTTCACTTGTCGACGACGGTGGTTGTTTCTTTGTCTGGAAGTATAAGGGGAGAACATAGTTGTTCTATTACAGAGAGATCAGGTTGTGCACGACAAACGTCTACGAAAGTCTTAGGAAGGTTATACATGAAATTAAACGCATTATAGTAGAGTTAAATTCCTCGTAGTAGAGTTAATTTCCCTTCGTAGTAAAGTTTACGTCGTCATAACTATAATATATGCAGATGAAGTACTAGAAAGCATACCGTACTCTAAGGTAAGCACGAGCCTTGATTACAAGCAGTTCTCAAAGAAGTTACCAAAAACTTATGTCATACTTATTTGCTATTAGAAGAGCGAATCCCGAAACCCTAATAAAGCTCGATGTAGATGGGAAGACATGTTTAAGTTATATTCATCCCCTTCGATGCAAGTATTAGAGGTTTTCCGTACATGAGGAAAGTTGTTGTTGTTGATGGTACATCTTAGCAAGGGAAGTATAAAGGTACTCTTCTAACTGCTACCATGCAAGACGGTAACTTCAACATATTTCCTATGGCTTTATGCGTGGTTGATATCGTGAATGACGAATCTTGGGAATGGTTTTTTAGATAGCTAAACCGTGTGATCCCTGATGACAAAAAACTTGTCATTATATCAGATAGGCACAAATCCATTGCTAAAACCATAAAGAATGTGTACCCACTTTCTTCTCGGGGTATTTGCACCTACTACCTACATAAGAACATTTTGTCAAAATTTAGAGGTGGCGAGCACTTTAAGTTGTTCAAGAAATTTGCCACTACTTTTAAGGTCGATGAGTTTAACGCTATACTTGCTCAAATTCATGCGTTATATACAAAGCTTCATGCGTACTTGATAAAAGCTGACGTGCGGGTGTGGAGTCTAGTTTACTTTCGCGGAAGAAAATACAATTTCACTACGTCGAACATTGCAGAATTAATCAACCATGTGTTATCAGAGGCAAGAACTTTTCCCATTATGCAGCTTGTAGATGCAATTAGGTTGATGTTAACACGTTGGTTCGCGAAGAGAAAGACGAAGGTTACTCTCACGTCTACTGTTCTAACAACATCTGTTGAGAATCTCCCAAAGGTAGAGTTAACACTTGTGTAGTAGAGTTAGCACTCTCTTTTATCCATTCGTAGTAGAGTTAACACTACCTTTAGTAGAGTTAGTTCCTTTGTAATAGAGTTAACACTGCCTTTAGTAGAGTTAGTTCCTTCGTAGTAGAGTTAACATCTTATTTTTTAATTGAAAGACAAAGGTCGAGGAAGCTAGAAAATGCAGGACATAGATGAACACCAGGCTGTTGTTAAATGATCTCAATCTTTTCATTTAGTCAATTTGACTAAGAAGACGTTTTCCTACAAGCGGTATAACGTCGAAAAAATTTCTTATGTGCCTTCTATGTCTTCTTCGCGATTCACAGGTTCAAGAGTTTGACGTGGTGGAGTTTTCTGACCTCCACCCTCATCCCCATTCTCAGTCTTTTTGTTCTCCAGACTATAAACATGTGGTTGCGCCCTGGTCTCACCAACCTATGAATCCCCTCAAGTATAACTGTATTGTCTGAGGTGTTACGCTCCAGCCTAAACACACGGTTAACAAGCATTGACATGTATGCCCTTGTTTCCAGTCTAGTTTCCTCCAGACGATATAGACAATCAACAAACACGTTGTGATCATGTCTCATCCCTTTGAAGGCTTTGGTCAAACCTCTAAGAGTGTCAAGAATGCACTCAACTCCTCTGCCTACTGCTTTATCTTTTTAACGACTTTCACCACATCATTCTAAGTAGTGGAGTCATCCATCTCTTTCTTCTCTCTCTTCTTTTTTTTCTTATGTTTTTTCTCCTCGACCTTCTGTTTTTTCTCCATATGTTTGACCTACTTCTTCTGTTTTTTACTCTCTTTTACTTTCTTCACCTTCTCATTTGAATGAGCACAACGCTTGCTCATCCTCTCCTTGACATAATCATTTGCCTTCCTCTTATTACTTATGTCCCAAGCGGATTCATCTAGACTACATGCAAGTATGTCTTCAAGCATGGTGTCCACTTTGGGATCTGCAAAATCGTCTGGCCATAGAGGCATTATCTCCAGAGGCGGTGTAGTCAACTACTTAAAACGTACCTGGTAGACGAGAAAATGCAATTAATTAAACACAAATGAACTCTACCAAACTAGTAATCAACTCTACTACACATAAATGAACTCCACTAAATTGTAAAAATAACTCTACTAAAACGTAAATGAACTCTACTACACTTAAATGAACTCTACGGCCCATAAATGAACTCTACTACACGTAAATGAACCCTACTAAACTGAACTCTACTGCATTGAACTCTAGTAGAGTAAAATCAACTCCACTGTACTTGAAAATGAATTATATTATACGATAAATGAACTCTATTATATATAAATGAACTCTATCAATCACCTAAACCAACTCTACTACGAAAGGTTTTTTCCTTTCCATCTTCCATGTTTCGTTGCTCCAAGTTCATAATTTCCTCGGGTTCAATGGCTTTTTTTTTATTGGTTTCTGGTAACACGAGTTTTAACTTTATATCCTACTACAAGTGCACAGCAAATGAAATAGTATTTAGGGATCGAATCCATGAAGACCAATTATCACATTAACGATTGAATTATTTAACTAGAGCTAAGTCTAAGAAATTTAATGTAAACAATATCTAGAAAACATCAAGCGTAGGGAATTCATTAGGAAATCAAGGTTAGGGTGAGGAATCTATTCAAAAAAGTTTAGTTCCATTCTCGACTCAGAAATAACAATTGACTAACCTACTCTCGCAGCGATAATCACTATGTTTAGATCCTAGAGATCCTAACTCTCGTTGGTTCTAGAATTCTAACCATGTAGTATTAACAGTTCTTAAGTGTCCATAACCCAACCTAGCATCAACTCTTGTTGGTAGTGAAGGAGTTGCTCACCTAGAAAGATTCTGATTCTTATTAAACTTCTGGTTAATAAGTAACCTAAGATCATAGATTAGTTAGCTACTCTAATCTAAGCATTAACCATGTTTCTAGGCTGAGATTCCATATTTAAAACTTATTTGTTCCTCACCCGTATGTCCCTTAAGATCTTTGGAATACCCTAAACTTGACTATGAACTACTCAGACATAGGGATAAAGAACAAGCAAGCAATTGTAAATAAATTCATTGAAAACTCAAAATAGATAGAATAGAGGGTTACGAATAATTCTCCAATGGTGTAGAGATCCAAATTCTTCTCCTACAGGTTACAACAGAAGTCTCTCACTTTTTTCGTCTCCAAAAACCTCCTAAAAACATGTTTCTGACCTAATATATAGAGTAAACAGAACTGGTACAAAAATAAGGAAATCTGGTTTTCGCTTCGCAAGGTCTCTGATCGATCGATCCTTAAACTGCTCAATCGATCAATGTTTCTTCATTTGATCGTGAAGCTTTGATACTACGAGTTTTAACCCTATATCCTACTGCAAGTGCACAACAAACGTAATAATACTTAGGGGTCAAATTCCTCAGAGAACCAAGTTACACTCTCAATTTTTATTAAATCGCAAGCTATATCAATGGAATAAGAGAACTGAATTCTAACAACTTTAATGTGAATGTAATCAAATAACTAAAGTAATCGGATATCAGGTATTCATTCGGGAGTTAGAATTCTTGTCAGGGAAACTATTCAGGAACTACTCTGATCTTATTCTCGGCTTGAACATAAGTAAAGGTAAACCAACTCTCGTTGAATCTACCCCTCTATTAATAACCTAAAGGTCATAACTCTCATTGGTTTCAGATTACAGATAGGCTTTATCCTTTAGGTTCAATTACCCACAATCCAACCTAGCATCAACTCTGGTTGGTAGTGAAGGAATTGCTCTTCTAATCTAGTGCTAGTTCTTAACAATCTTCTCGAAAATTAACAACCTAAAATCATCGACTAGGTGATCAAGCTAATCTATGCATTAGACTCAAGTATTAGAAGAAGAATCATCTATTCATCAATCATATTTGTTCCCCAACAGTGAACTCTAAAACCTTAGAATCCATATATCCGATCTAAGATCTACTCAGACATAAAAGAACAAATTAGGCAAGTCATGATGAACTGAAACTGAAATTGTATTAACAAAAATAAAGAGGATTCAGAAATTCTTCTCAAGTATGAAGAGATCTTCTTCCTAGCTTACAAACTCTTAAAACTCTGTAAAATTCGTTCTCTCTCCACTCAAAGATGACTCTCAAATAAAAATAGGAAAAAAGTATTTATAGGGCTCAAAACAAGAGCTAAAAATCGCGAAATTAGGTTTCTCCGAAAGGCTTTGATCGATCGATCCTTGGTTGATCGATCGATCCTTGGTTGATCGATCGATCTTTTGGATGATGAATCGATCTTCTCAGAAACCAAGTCGTTCTTCAGATCATGTGCATAATCCTTTCAGATCATTGATCGATCGATCCTTGGTATATCGATTGGTCCTTCCTTTCGTGGAGAATGCTGGAAAAATGCTTCAAACCTCTCCAAAGTCCTCTTTCAAACATAATTCCAACTCTGAACGTTTTTGACCTGAAATCTCAATAAAACTTAGACAAATTTCCCAATTATAATCGTAATAATGTTCTTAAAACCGACAAAATATGAGGAACATCAATTCCCCCAGATCGATCCATGCTTTTCATGTCGTGCTATGGATTGTGCGTTCTTCGTGCTCCATTAGTCGGTATTTGCTCATTTGATGGGGTTGTGCTTATCCGGTTGGGCAACGGATCATGCGCTCTCCTTGCTCGATCGATCATGTGTGCTTGGTCGTGCAATGAATCGTGCGCTACTCCTGATCGATCAATGCTTTGTGCTTGGACGTGCTTTTGATCGTGTGGAACCTACTTTGTGCGTTTGATCGACCGATCATTGGTAGATCGATCGATCTTTGCCTTCGAGAGCTTCTTACTTTTGAACAAAAACACAAAAAGAAAAACAAAATCAAACTAAAAGGATAAACAAAAAACAAAGTACCTAATAGTGAGTTGCCTCCTACTCAGCGATTTTTTACAGTCATTAGCTTGACATGGACGCTATTTAGATGGCATAACTACTTGAGTGAGGTTTGCTCACTCCTTGGACATTGATCTCCTCAATGATGAACTTCTTCAACTGTTCATCTTTCTTGTTTTTTGTCCTTCCTGATGCATCCAGCAATGCAACAGTTCCATCGTGGCCTATTTCTTTGACCGTGTAGACTCCACCAGTATCAATGCCAGGGCTAGCAACAAAAATTTTGATAACAAGACCATTAACATCGTAGTTGCAAAATTTGTCAAGACGATAAAGGATACAAGTGTCTTGATGTTCAGCCAAGTCCCTCTCGTGTTCGCGAAACAACTCATATTGCTCGTCACAGTCATTGTCTTCTTCATCATCTTGAATCATCCCACAGAAACGACTCGAAGAAGCTCTAATGGGATATGAAACGTCCTTGTCAACGTTCTGCAACACGACTCTCTGACTTAGAAAGTCTAACTTGGCCCTACCTGTGTTGAGGAATGGCCTTCCCAACAAGATCGGAACAGTTCCTTCTTTTGCCATCTCAAAAATCGTAAAGTCTGTAGGGATCTTGCAATTCCTAACCAGGATACTGAAGTCAACAAGTTTTCCTTTAGGGATCTTGGAAGATGCATCTCCAAACGAAACAGAGGAGTGATGTTCCTGCATCAACTCAATACCAAGTTCTTCCATAGTCTCCAAGGAGATAACATTAATACTAGCTCCAGAATCGCATAGGGCATCGCTGAAAACCAGCTGTCCAACCCGGCATGGTATAGTGAACTCTCCTTGATCTTCTACCTTCTCAAGCTCCTTAGGGTATGGAGCTAGAGGATCGTGCTTATTCTCAACCAGACTATCTGCTTCAGAGTTTACCACATTGCAAGATTCTCTGGGATTCTTCTCAACCTTCCCAGGTAAAGCTCCTTGGGGGCGTCTAATAGCTTCAGCAGGCTGAGCAACTTGTGTGTCTACCTTCTTGATGTGCATAGAAATTGAGTCAAACTTCTCATTCAGGTCATTGTAGATGTTATCCATCTTCGCATTAAGCTCCCTGGTAGTCTTTTGTTGTTGCATTGGCGATGGTACATAAGGCTTGTACGGTCTTTGTCAATTAATCCCTCTTATGTTATGAGCAAACGGCTTCTGATTGTTCCATCTCTGGCCTGAGTTCTGGACGAATGGTTTTCCCTGAAAAGGTGACCCTTGAGACCGTGTGGGTGCTGGAAAACTGACATTCTAAGGGTTCTCAAGTTAGTGCTCCTGTAGGAAAGGTAGTTCGGGTTCTGTTCCTTGTTCTACCAGTTAACATAGTCGACCTATCTTTGATCTTCAGAACCAGCCGAAGCATCTTGAACCTGAGCCACTTCTATATTGTCCTCAACCCGATTCACTTTCCTCTGATTACCCTGATTTACTCGGATTAGGATATCCAACTTCTCAGCAATGTCATCGATCCTCTGAATTTGCACACTGTTTACCTTCCTAGTCCGATCATATTCTGGACAATGACTACCAGAACTTGCAGCTAGGTTGTCAATCAGAGTGAAGGCTTCGTCCTTAGTGTTGGTCATAAAGTCCCCGTTTCTGGCAGCATTCAAGGAATTTTTGTACTCCAACTCGATTCCACTATAGAAAGTGTTAAGAAACTGCTCATCCGAGTACCCATGGTGTGGACAATCTCGCTGGTACTCCTTGAAACGTTCCCATGCTTCATTCAAAGATTCCCCAGATCGTTGCTGAAACGATGAAATTCTGCTTGAACCTGAACCCACGTGGTGAGTGATCCTGGAGGTAGTGAACGCAACCACCTGGAAGCTCTATCTGAGAGTGAGTGATGGAAGAGCTTACACTTCACATAATCAGTAGGTACACCATTAGAGCTAGTGTCCCACATATGTCTTCAAAGTTCTCTATGTCATCCTTAGGAATCTCCCCTGGAAGTCCATTGAAGACATACTGCTTGATTAACCCAATGAGCTGAGGTTTGATCTCATAATCATTCCTCTCAATAGCAGGAGGTCGAATAGCTTAGCGATTTCGATAGTGAGTGTGTGGAGTGTCAATGTCGCTTATCGCTCTGCGTTGAGGAGGCTCCAATACTCTCCTAATCTCAGCCAACTCTCTCTGCAACTGCTGCACCATTGTGGCCATGTCCTGCGGATCTTGTGCTTGATTTCCTGGAGGATTCATATTTCTGGCTCTTCGATTTCTCTTTCAATTCTCGCAAGCTCCTGATTATCTAAGTTTATTAGATGTTCTGAACCTTGACTTCTGGTCATACACTTGGAAAAGAACAAAAACAAACAAAAAGAAAAACGTAAGTAACGATATAAACTTGAAACTGTAAACAGAAAATCGAAAGACAATTGTTGGCTCCCCGGAAACGGCGCCAAAAACTTGATACTACGAGTTTTAACCTTATATCCAATTGCAAGTGCACAACATACGTAATAGTACTTAGGGGTCGAATTCCTCAGAGAACCAAGTTACACTCTCAATTTCTATTGAATCACAAGCTATATCAATCGAATGAAGGAAGTGAATTCTAACAACTTTAATGTGAATGTAATCAAATAACTAAAGTAATCAGATGTTGGTTAGTCATTCTGAAGTTAAAATTCTTGTTACGGAAACTATTCAGGAACTACTCTGATCTTATTCTCGGCTTGAACATAAATAAAGGTAAACCAACTCTCGTTGAATCTATACCTCTATTAATAACCTAAAGGTCCTAACTCTCGTTGGTTTCAGATTACAGATAGGCTTTATCCTTTAGGTTCAATTACCCACAATCCAACCTAGCATCAACTCTCGTTGGTAGTGAAGGAATTGCTCTTCTAATCTAGTGCTAGTTCTTAACAATCTTCTCGAAAATTAACAACCTAAAATCATCGACTAGGTGATCAAGCTAATCTATGCATTAGACTCAAGTATTAGAAGAAGAATCATCTATTCATCAATCATATTTGTTCCCCAAATGTGAATTCTAAAACCCTAGAATCCCTAGATCCGATCTAAGATCTACTCAGACATAAAACAAAAAATTAGGCAAGTCATGATGAACTGAAACTGAAATTGCAATTAACAAAAATAAAGAGGATTAAGAAATTCTTCTCAAGTATGAAGAGATCTTCTTCCTAGCTTACAAACTTTTAAAACTATGTAAATTCGTTCTCTCTCCACTCAAAGACGGCTCTCAAATAAAAATAGGAAAAAAGTATTTATAGGGCTCAAAACAAGAGCTGAAAATCGTGTAATTAGGTTTCTGCGAAAGGCTTTAATCGATCGATCCTTGGCTGATCGATCGATCTTTTGGATGATGAATCGATCTTCTCAGAAACCAAGTCGTTCTTCAGATTGTGTGCATAATCCTTTCAGATCATTGATCGATCGATCCTTGGTAGATCGATCGGTCCTTCCTTTCGTGGAGAATGCCGGAAAATGCTTCAAACCTCTCCAAAGTCCACCTTTAAACATGATTCCAACTCTGAACGTTTTTGACCTGAAATCTCAATAAAGAAGAATAATAATAATAATAATAATAATAATAATAATAATAATAATAATAATAATAATAATAATAATAATAATAATAATAATAATAATAATAAAAGTTACGTTTTTGTTTCAAGAGTGTAATCGTAATTATACCTTTTACTCTCTTTTTTTGAACAAAAACAGTTTTACTAATTAGATTATAGTTTTGTTCTATTTGAGCCATTTTTTCTTTTTATTTTGATAATATTTAAACCTTTCTTCTTCTCATTGTTAACACTTCTTTAATAAACCATCTCGAATACCATAAACTAACCTTATTGGTTTGTGCAAAAAATAATAAACTCAATTAACAAAATTCCTTTTAGATTCAATGGCATTACACTCTGGATTGCCTCTCAATGTTAAAGAAAAAAAAGAAAAAGGAATAAACTCGACTAAAATGGAATAAAATCATCGCAATAATCATGAACGATTTGAAAATAATTGCTCCATATGAAGCACCAATATGTTACAATATAATCGGGTCGGTTCAGTATTTAATACTCTGAAGGAAAAGTATTATTTCTATATCTTATTCATGCAAGAAAGAAATAAAATATATAAAAAAAGGCAAAAAGTCGAAATGCATTAAAGAGTTTAAAGCTTCATTATGACAAGTAAGTACAAACAAGTAGTAACGTATTTGCTAAATAATTTATTTCCTTTTCGTTAGCGTTGACTAAATGAATTCATCGGTTAAGAAATGGTCCCCGGTTTGGTATTTTAATAACCGGTACACACGGATTTCATATATTCACCCACCGGTCAGTCGCTTTGTAACCGTATAACAAAAGTCGCATCAATAGCTTCCCTCGTCACTTTCGCTACTTTAATGCCAAAAAAAGAAAGAGAATAAAATAAATTATATCCGTTGCTTGGAATTAAAAATTAGAAGCTCTTAACTTCAGTAGCTAAGCTTCAATGGCGGTTCTTTAGCTCCATTCTTCACATTATCTACACTGCTTAATTTATGAGTTCGTCTCTCTTCCTCCTAAATCTTGTTTTGTTGCTTGAAAAAATTCTGCTCAAATCCGAAATTCTTTTTCTTTTTCAGAGTTTAGTGTTTGTATAAATTCTAATTTCTGATTTGATTGAATTGGTTTGTTCATAAAAGTACAGACCTTATCGACTCTCGTGAAGAAGCTGAGCGTGAGAATCGACAAGTAAAAAAAAACAAAAAAGAGAGTTGTAAAGTTCAGATCTGGAAAAGCGAGGTTACCAATTCTTTATTTCTATAGCTCTAGTTTTTAATAATTTAATTTCTTAATAGAGTTAGGTTCTACTTTTTGCCATTTTTGATTCCAGAATTTCTAGGGCTTTGATTCCAAAGAGTTTAAATTAAAGCTCTAAAAAAAGAAGTTTGATTTCGTCAGTTTCGAAGCTACAGTGTCTCTATCTCTCTCTGTCTACCACTTTGTTTTCGGTCCGGTTGTAGAAATAGTACGCCTTGGTTTCCTTCGGATAACAAAAGAAGAAGCATTTATCTGATTTCAGTGCAAGTTTCTCGAATTTTAATCGTTTCGCAAAAAACTCGCGTCCCCAATTCTTCAGAAAAGATAGATTGGGCATTTTTCCCATCCACATCTCATATGGTGTCTTTGCCACTTATTTTGATGGCACTCTATTCAGCGTAAACGCATAAGTTTCTAGAGCATATCCGCAAAAGGATAATTGAAGATCACTGTGACTCATCATTGATCGAATCATGTCAAGTAATGTTCTATTCCTCCTCTCAGACACACCATTCAATTGTGGTGTTCCGGGAGGAGTGAGTTGTTAAATAATTCCACAATCTCTCAGATGGTCGCTGAACTCTAGACTTAAGTATTCACCTCCTCGATCAGATTGAAGAACCTTAATACTCTTGCCAAGTTGATTCTGTACTTCATTTTGAAACTCTTTGAACTTTTCAAAAGATTCTGATTTGTGTCTCATTAAATAGACATAACCGTATCTACTGAAGTCATTAGTAAATGTATTGAAATAGTTGAAATTTCCTTTGGCACTTAGGCTCATCGTACCTGCTTGTCATAGTGTACATGATGGATCCTATTGTGGAAGCATAGGGAATCCTACTCATGCGTTCGCGCTCAGCATGTGTCTTGGGACACCCCATCTTGCTTAGAACCCTGCCATGAGACATTGGTAAGAAGCCCTTTTTGGAATCATGCATAGTTAATCTCCTCAAGACCTTATCTATATAAGTGTCTTAACACAATCTCATCAGCCTTTTAAGTCTATCTCGATACATACTAATTCCAAGAATATAGGCGGCTTCCCACATGTCCTTCATCGAGAAACATTTTCAGAGCCAAATGGACTTCAGCAACTTAATGTTATTTCCGATAAGTAAGATATCATCCACGTACAGCACAAGAAACACAACTGCACTCCCAGTAAACTTCTTGTATACGCATCTTTCTTCTTCGTTCATGATGAAGCCGAATTCTTTGACTGCTTCATCGAAACAAAGATTCCAACTATGTGATGCTTGCTTCAATCCATAAATGGATTTGTAAAGTTTGCACCCTTTCCCAGCAATTTTAGGATCATCAAAACCCTCAGGTTGTGTCATATACACATCCTCTTCCACAATACCATTCAGGAACGCAGTTTTGA